>JAGFNQ010005221.1:0-80004 GCA_024364735.1 Boesenbergia rotunda | reverse complement strand
ACTAAGTCAGCATCAATTAGAGGGTTTACACTTACATTGTTATGCAGCTACCTTTGAAATCCAACGCCATTGCTACTTGAATGGGGGGGGGGGGGGGGGGGGGGGGGGGGGTTGTAAATACTTGATCAGTAAAAGATCCATCAGGTTTCAAACACGACACCATTTCGGATGGCAGAAAATCAAGCCTTCTTTTAACGTGGACATTGCTACTGTTAACACGGTAAGTAACTAGTCTAGATCTCAATGAAAATAAAAAAAAAAGAATCTCAATTGTCATCCATTCGACCTTAAATACAACTAAAAGAGAAAGAACAACATATTTAAGAAGGATAATTGTTGAAACCAACGCATTTAAAACTACTTGACAAAGAGAAAAAAAAAATCTGGAGGGAGATCCAAATATGAATCAGACGGCAACTGATTGCAGCCAATTTCAAAAGCAACACTTTCGTGTTCTACATATTTAGGGTGAAGGATCCTTAGTCCCTAATTCCGCTGAGGTACTTATTAATCATTTATTCCTACTAGTTGATATTTTCAAGATATATCATCTCAGTAAAAATTCTATCTTGAATCTCTTTCACATTTACATAACAATTCGAATATTTTGGCAAATTTACATATTTCCGAGACTGATCTCCATTTCCCCAAAGTCAATTTGACTACTAAGCAATTTGTGGAAAAAATTTCTATACCTAAAAGAATCAGAAATTTATTTGAGCAACCAACACGACAATACAACAAAATAGATTAGAATCACTTAAGACCACAAAATTAAATCTGCAATTTTAGCATTTTCTACATGTTCTATTTGAAAATTTTGAAGTTAGGAATCCTACCTTATAAGAACAAGAAACACCTTCCATAAAGCTTGTTATCAATGAGAAAAGCTTGGGAAAATTTTAATGCCCTACATGTAAAAAAAGGCACCTCGGTCATTTGGCAAATGGCCACATACCCAGCTCAGGGGAAAACAAAATTCAACCTTTATCAATCAAGAATATGCCTATTTCTTCTCCTTCAGTTACTGGAATAACTTGCACAGAGTTCAATCCTCAATTTTCTAAGATAAACCCTTCTACGACTCAATCAGGATACAAAATGCAATTCAAAAAAAAATGCCATTTTAATTTCTAGATGAACAATTTTAAAAATAGCAAACACATGTGAAAACTACAAGATTGATTCAACATCATTGTTATCTTTTGCAATTTCGATTATCCAACCATCATTCAGCTACAGTGCACAAGATCTCAAGAAGCTTAGGGAATTTATCTTTGTAAGGAAGAATATACTTCTTCAGAAATTTTGGGCCTGGCATTGTGAAAAACGTAAGTAGCTTGTCCTTTGAAGTCCACAACCCTTCTGATTTTAATATCTTCATAACCTGAAACCGAGGAATCATCCTCTTCTTCACACTGTATGCTAAAAGCCTAGGCTGTTTAGCAATGCCGGATGGGGTGAACCCAATGTCCTTGACCAAAAATTCCATCTTTATCTGTAACATATCTGTGGAAAATTTAAGAAGCCTGTTGTCTTCCGATCGCAGTACAGAACTCGAGTTCGACCACCCAAAGCTGCTCATGAGCTTGGAGTGAGCGTCAACTTTTTCTCTGCTGGTCCCAAACAGAACGTCAAGGATCCAGAGGAAAATTCGAGATCTCCTAGTAAATCCCATTCCCTCCGCTCGATCTACCAAAGCCCGTAATGAGTTTGGGTTTTGTGTAATGAAGGTTGGTTGATTTTTGATGACAAGTGATACCCTTTCGAGAGGAATATCACACTCATCCCGCAAGAAGTTCAGGTTAGGACGTACCACATTCTCAATGTTGGTGCTCAAAAACCAACACCGCTTCCTAAGATTCCTGAGGAGCAGCTCCCTTGATCCAAAGAGATTTTCCCATACATTCAATTTGGGGAGAAGAGTACGCTGGACGTTGAGGAACATGATGCTGGGGTTCGTCATGATGACATCAACGAGGTCGGATTCTGACAACCCCAGGTCGCGTAAAAATTGAAACTTCGGGGTGAGGTTTGATTCCACATTCCAGCAGAGGAATGCTGGTTTCAAGGATATCATCTTCCTGAGATTAGATCCATCAATGCCCTGAGATCTGAAAAAAGCAAGAACAGCGTCGGGATTCTCGGTCGATCGGAGACCCGCGAGGGGCTTGGACGCCTTCGACGCCTCCTCCATGGAGAATCCGCATGAGTACACGAGGTACTTGACCATGAAGTGAGGATCGCGAGAAGAGGTGCCGCCGCCTGACAGGGAGGAGGAAGTGCAGGTGGCGAAGAAAATGCGGTGGAATTGGGGCAAGGGAAGAAAAGCATGGCGACGGCGGATAGTCGAGGGGAGCATTGTCGTCAGAGTCGGTAGAAGTTATGTCGTTAGGGTAATTCAAAACACTAGCTCAACCCATCTTCAACAACTTATTATTATGAAATATTTTTTTTACCTTTTATTTTTTAAATTCTTAACTAGTAATAGATTTTCAATCCTCTAGTGTTGAGGATCACCATTTCAATTTCATTAAAAAAAAATTATCAATTATTCATCGTAATTTCAATTTAAGTTGGACCTATCAATTAATCTGTCCATTAAATAATTCAAATAGATTGGAATAAAATTTTATTAATCAAGATGGGTACGGATCTACCCACTTAAGTCTACAATCCATTTTATATCAATAACTCGTGAGAAACTCATATAAACTAAATTTTATATTAATTTATTATCTTTCATTATTATTAATTTCAAATCTGATTTAATATTTATTTATATTTAAAATATTTATTTTTAAATACATTTAATTAATGAAAGTTTTCGGAGATAAAACATTGAAGTTATTATTTAAAAAAAAGAAAATAAACATTCTCAAATACTTATCTTAAAGTCGTTGGAGATATATTAGAAGTAGACTAATGACATTCACTCTAGTGTTCTCGAAAATAAGTTCAAAGCACCTTAACGAATCTTGGTTTGTTAGCATTTTTTCAAGAGTCGTGAGTCTGATGATCAACTCCTTAATCTTAGCATGTAGTTGGATTACCGTCTCTTCTTCTTCAATCGGGGATGGGCGGCACGGCGGCGAGCAAGGTGGAGGAGAAGAGACGCGATGAGATGGGTGTTGTCTTGGCTGCGGCGGTAGAAAGGAGAAATGATCGGGGATATGTTCTAGGGCAACAACAAAAAAAAATGATCCATATAAGTGGGCATTTGACAATCAAGCCCCTAACTTAGTTTCATTTCCATTTAGTCCCTTTCTTAGGGTTTCTTCACACTTAAGCCCTCAAAGGTTAAGTTTTAAAAAAACAATTAAACCCTCTAATTCCAATTTGGGTCTCGACAACCCTAAATCATTCTCAGCAGAAATTTTCAAAAAAGTTCTGGATCGCGTCAAAAGTGTCGGATTTAACATGCTAAGTAGATCTTTATATAAATTATGAACCAAGTAAGTTGATTTAAAAAAGAAAAATGGTGAGCTGAAATCAAATTCAGCAAATGCATGCCCCTTAGAATTGTTTGACAAAATTAATCTTGAAAATATGAATTTGAAAGAGAAAATACAAATGTTAGAAAAGAAAAATATATGTTAAAGTTCAATTTTTTTTTTCAAAACTCATATTATAGAGGATTGAACTAGTATTTAAAAAATCATAAGCGTCAAATTACAAAAGTCTCTAAAAATTATATTCCACTAAAATTTCTATTAACCTTATAGATAGAAATTTATTTTAGATTCCTAAGTCCGTATTGAACTGCCATATTATAATTCTAGAAATTAATATTTGTTTCATCATTTCAATTTTTTTTTAAAGAACTTCAATTTTATAGAAAATTTATTTTTAAATTATTTTTTTTTACAAACTTCATTCATGTCTATTCATACAAAAATTGTTGAATTTCTTTTTAATTATTAAATAAATGTTTATAATTTTTTATCAAAAGTCGAAGTTTTAATTTTAAAAATACTTTAAAGTCAACTTTTGAAAGATCAAATTTTCCAAAGACTACTGTTAAATTTCAACTCTTAAAAAAATTATCAAGATTTTTTAAAATCAAATATATTTTTAAATATTTATTTTCTAAACTTTATGCATGATTAATGAATTATTTTTTCACACTTAACGAAAATATATTTTAACTTGAAAATTTTTAAGCGACCAAATCTAATATTATGACATATTATTAAAAATTTTCAAAAATTTCAAATAAAAAGATTATTTTCTATAATTTTTATATAAAAAAAGAGTTTTTAACTTTAAAAATTCCTTAAATTTTTTTTTACAAAATCAAGCGATGACTTTTGATTTTATTTTACCAATTTAGAAATTTAGATTTTGGATAAAGAATTTTTTTTTAATTTTCAAACTATTTTTAAGCAAACGATATTTTAAAAAAATTACCAAATTTTTTTTAAAAAAAGTTTTTTTACTTAAGTTTTTTTCTTTTAACTGTTTTTTTATATTGAAGCGAGAGAAATGAGAATTAAGATAAGGGGGAGGTTTTAAATATTTTTACTTTTGTACTTATGACTTGTGTTTTTTTTAATTGTTTATATTTCTCTAACTTAACTAGAGTTTATGCATATTAAAAAGGAGAAGATTGAAGTATCCAAGATAGTTTTGATGTAGTCAACCGAGTCAAGTTAAATCTTGTTAGTTTGATCTTTATGTCTAAATGTACAAGAGTTTAAGAGCACATGCAGGAAGTCAAGGAGAAAACGTAGCAGACAAGAAGAATGGTACTAGAAGGGAGCCAACGAGCTCGATACATCCGAGAGACGCAAAGTCTGCGAAAGAGTATACCGGTAGACGAGAAGGGATGCGCAATGTCCAAGGGACGAGAAGCTGGGGAGGAAGACTGCTCAAGGAAAAGGTCTGAAGTTGGGTTCGAGTGAGCTAACCGGACCAGCCTAGCCCGGGCACCCAGATCAATTCCGAGCGCCCGAAGATTAGGGCGCCCGGAACCATATGGGCCCCCAAGACTCCTGGTACCCTAAGTTAACTCGAGGGCTCGAGAAAACTGAGTTATCTAGAAACAATTATTTTCGCAGCTATAGGGATGTGGATAGAACTTTGTCCCAATCAGGTACCTGTGTTAAACTCAGACGCTCAAGATGTGTCACGTCAACACATCGATAAAGTTTTCAGGCTCTATGAATAGAACCCTTTAGCTCGGAGTTTTCATAAATATTCGATAACAACTTTTGTAACTCTATGCTTAATTACTTTGTGTTTTTAACATATAGTTATTTATGTGTTTTATGTTTACTCAACTAATCTAGTTTTTATCTTTGTTAAGTTAGTATAAAAGATCCAAATTTATTTTTTTCAAGACTATTTACCCCTTGTAATGGGCCCGACAATTCCCTACGCCACATTCTCATCCTTTGGTTTGAACGGCCATGGGATGCACTGCATCTCTCACCTATTGCGATTGAATTAGTAAAAGATGTGCACAAGACATTCCCCATCATGATGCTCTAAGATCTAATCAATAGAATAAGAAGACTATGCAATAGAATTTTGTAAATTGCATGATCCCTTGTTAAATAAAAATGTCATCAAAATTAGTTCATGCAAAATTCAATTCACTTAGATAGACAAGCAAGATACCATAGAAAATCAAATGATTCTTTTCCCGTAGGAGATGAAACTAAAACCAACCTATTTTAGGGAGAAAAGTTAGCCCATGATTTCAATGGCATTAGCATCTTCTTGCTCAACAAAAGGTTCCTCTTATTAATTGAAGGATATTGGTTTTGAATGCACAGAGAAAAAGAAAGGATGGTGAAGGAGACAATAGCTACCTCACTAGATTTGGAACGAGAGTGAAAACATATGTAAACAAAATTATTTTCCCAAAATAAAAATAAAATCCTTGGAATCTTGATGAGCTATCACATAGTTCCTGAACAAAGGACAATCATCAAAAATCTTGCGCTCTTGTTAGTTCAAGAGACGTCATGATCCACTATCGCATTACATTGCAGTGGCTGAGTGCCCAGGTAGTTTGCCAAACACTCGTAGTTCAATTCTCAACTGTGATATACTGCAAAGTATTTTCTTCCGATGGGATGTTGAACTGTTGATCGGTCATTCAATGGACTTTCGAATTTATCTTTATGGTCAAGACTTTTGGATTTATCCTAATGGTCTAGATATATGGTAATAGGTAAAAAAACGCAATGTTCCACAAGCAACATGTTTGCGTATATCGTTACCTATTTATTTACTTGTGTATCTGACTCTAATTGTACGTTTTTGTTTGGAACTAGGTGTTAGGATTTGGTAGAATAAAAAAGCTCGTCCTTATATGTTAATAGAAGTCGCTGGTCAGATTTCATGGACAAAAGAAACATATTTAATATCTTATGATATATGAAAACCAGAAGATAAAAAGACATAATAATTCCTTTCAGAAATGCTAAACATTCTTTCCAATCTACTAAATACTAATGGAAAGAAACCAGATGAAAGAAAATACCAATCAGTTGAAATTAACCAAACAAATAGAATTTAATAGATAAAGCTCAATGAACCAAACACCAAGTCAATATCAATCAGAGGTTTGCACTTACATTGTTATGCAGCTATGGGGCTGTAATTACGCGATCAGTATAAGATCCATCAGGTTTCTTAATTCAAACGCGACACCATTTGGATTTGTAGAAAATCATGCCTTCTTTTAACACGGGCATTGCTATTGTTTACACGGTAAGTAACTACTCTAGATCTAAATGAAAATATAAAAATAATAGAATCACATTTGACATCCATTCAACCTTAAATATAACTAAGAGAGAGAGAGAGAGAGAGTAACATATTAAAGAAGGATAATTGTTGAAACACAGACATTTATAACTATTTGACCAGGAGGAAAAAAATCTGGAGAGTGATCCAAATAATGAATCAGCCGGCAACTGATTGCAACCAATTTCAAAAGCAACACTTTCGTGTTCTGCATATTTAATATTCGAGGTGAAGGATAATTATCCATAAATCAGGAACTTATTAATCATTTATTCCTACTAGTTGATATTTTCAAGATATATCATCTCAGCAAAAATTGTCTCTTGCATCTCTTTCCCACAATTTGAAAATAATTTGGCAATTCACATATTTCTGAGACTGATCTCTATTGCCCCAAAGCCAATTTGACTATCAAGCAGTTTGTAGAAAAATTTTCTATACCTAAAAGAACCAGAAATTTATTTGAGCAACCAACACGGCAATACAACAAAATAGATTAGAATCACTTAAAACCACAAAATTAAATCTACAATTTTAGCATTTACTACATGTTCTATTTGAAAATATTGAAGCTAGAAATCCTACCTTAAGAACAAGAAACACCTTTCATAAAGCTTGTTATCAACGAGAAAAGCTTGTGAAAATTATAATGCCCTACATGTCCAGAAAAAGGTGCCTCGGACATCTTGGCAAATGGCCTCATACCCATCTTAGGGGAAAACAAAATTCAACATTTAACAATGAAGAATATGACTATTTACTGCTGCTTCAGTTGGTGGAATGATTTGCAGAGAGCAATCCTCAATTTTCTAAGATAAACCCTTCTACAACTCAATCAGGATATAAAATGAAATTAAAAAAAAAACTTGGCATTTTAATTTCTAGATGAACAATTTTAAAAATAACAAACACATACGAAAACTACAAGATTGGTTCAACATCATTGTTATCTTTTGCGATTTCAATTATCCAACCATCATTCAGCTACAGCGCACAAGATCTCAAGAAGTTCAGGGAATTTATCTTTGTAAGGAAGAATATACTTCTTCATAAATTTTGGGCCTGGCATTGTGAAAAACACAAGTAGCTTGTCCCTTGAAGTCCACAACCCTTCTGATTTTAATATCTTCATGACCTGAAACCGAGGAATCATCCTCTTTTTCAAACTGAATGCTAAAAGCACAGGCCGTTCAGCAATGCCGGATGGGTTGAACCCAATGTCCTTGACCAAAAATTCCATCTTTTCCACTAAGATATCGGTAGAATTAAATAAAAAGTTATGTTGTTTTTTGATCGCAGCACGAAACTCAGAGTTCGACCATCCAAAGCTGCTCATGAGCTTGGAGTGAGCGTCAACTTTTTCTCTGCTG
This sequence comes from Boesenbergia rotunda, assembly GCA_024364735.1. Taxonomy (NCBI): domain Eukaryota; kingdom Viridiplantae; phylum Streptophyta; class Magnoliopsida; order Zingiberales; family Zingiberaceae; genus Boesenbergia; species Boesenbergia rotunda. The sequence continues at coordinate 71,875 of JAGFNQ010005221.1, read as the reverse complement.
ACCCTAAACAGAATGTCAAGGATCCAGAGGAACATTCGAGATCTCCTAGTAAATCCCATTCCCTCCGCTCGATCTACCAAAGCTCGTAATGAGTTTGGGTTTTGTGTAATGAAGGTTGGTTGATGTTTGATGACAAGTGATGCCCTTTCAAGAGGAATATCACACTCATCCCGTAAGAAGTTCAGGTTAGGACGTACCACATTCTCAATGTTGGTGCTCAAAAACCAACACCGCTTCCTAAGATTCTTGAGGAGCAGCTCCCTTGATCCAAAGAGATTTTCCCATACATTCAATTTGGGAAGAAGAGTACACTGGACGTTGAGCCACACGATGACGGGGTTCGACATGATGACATCAACGAGGTCGGATTTTGACATCCCCAGGTCGCGTAAAAATTGAAACTTCGGGGTGAGATTTGATTCCACGTTCCAGCAGAGGATTGCTGGTTTTGAGGATATCATCTTCCTGAGAGCAGCGCCATCAATGCCCTGAGATCTTAAAAAAGTAACAACAGCGTCGGGATTCTCGGTCGATCGGAGATGCACGAGGAGCTTCGAGGCCTTCGACGCCTTCACCATGGAGAATCCGCACGAGTTCACGAGGTACTCGACCATGAAGTGAGGATCGCGAGAAGAGGTTCTGCCGTTTGACAGGGGTGAGGAAGTGGAGGTGGCGAAGAAAATGCGGTGGAGTTGGGGCAAGGGAAGAAGAGCAATGCGGCGGATGGTCGAGTGGAGCATCGTCGTCAACGGCGGTAGAAGTTAGGTCGTTAGAGGACGACAGGACATATCAAAACCCTAGCGGAAATCATCGAAAGTTTAAATAATATTTTTTAATTCATCAATTTTCCTTAATAAAATTTAATTTTTAATTACTAATTAATTATCAATTATGAATTAATTTAGTCAAATATATTTCGAATTATATTTAATTAGAGTTTAGATTAATAAAATTAAAATTTTAATTGATTTACATTAATTAAGTTAATTGAGTAGGTTATTAATTAATTCAGATTTAATTGATTAAATTGGTTTTAATAAGATTAAGTTGGATTAATTAAATGAATTTTATTAATTAAGTTTTAATTGACTTAAGTAGATTGAATTAACTTTTAATTGAATTAATTGGATTTGGATTATATAAGCTTTTTTTTGTTTATTTCTATGTTCACAGTAAAATACGAAAAGACAAAAAAAAATTAAAAAACATCAAAATAAACGCTTTTTTTCTCGGAAATATTTTCTTTCCCGCCTCCAAAATTACATCATAATTAAAATGTTGAATAGATTGCAATGGTATATAATTGCCAACACCATAACGAATTTTTAGATAGCACTATTAAAATTTTAAATTTTAAAAGTCTTTTTTGAAAATTTAAAACGACTGCAATTTTTTATTTGTTTCTAATCTCTTTTCACCTTGGAAGTTTTCGCCAATTATCTATTAAAAGATAAATAAAAAATATTCTGGATCAAACTGATTATTTCTAGATAATTAAAAGATAAAAATATTTAGATATCTAAACTATTTTATCTTATCTTACTAAAGGCATGTGATCAAAATTTTGAAAGTCATGAAAGACAATGGAATTATTTTTAGAAACTAATCATTTTTAAGATGAATAAAAGATGAAAATATCTAGACACCTATCATATCTTATAAAAGGGTATATAAAAGGGCATTTGATCAAAACTACTCCTATGTCTTACTCAACTCCTTATGAAACAAACAAGTTTGATGGGAGAACCCATCGAGCTTTGCATTATTTGTAGTAATAGGTGATTACGTTAATCTAAATATCTCTCTCATAATAAATCATGGGATCAACTTCATCAAATTTTTAGGAGTAAAAAAAAAATTCCTCAGAGGATATATATATCCATTAAAAATTGATCTTTATTTCATTATAATAAATCTATATCTTTTAACCCATGAAAATCCACTGTTAAACTCAGCTCCTTGTGAAACAAATACCCCAGCTACAATGTACTTTGTAGAGATTTTTCCTCCAAATAAAATGTAAATCATGGGACGTTGGACTTCTGGATTGTCCGTCGCAATCACTTTCTGATTTATCCTGGCGACCAATGAGAAACTTTCATGGAGTTAAACTGGTCGTCCAAACTTCGATGATACCCAACTTCATTAATCATTTGTTTTTCCTTATGAAACAAACAAGTTTCTGGGAGAACCTGCTGAGCTTTGCACGTTAAATACCAAGATTTGAGAGGCCGAAATGGGTAAAACCTGAAACTTAAGGGTAGGAATTTAATAACCCCAAACTTTGGGGACCTGGTTGCAAATACACATAAACATATAAAACCTACTCTCCTTCCCCTCTTCGCACACGATCCAAGCCCGACACTGTCGCACCCCTTCTACATCCTCTTCTTCGTTTTCCTCTTCTTCTCCATCTCTCGTGCTCGGTCGCCCTCTTTCCTTGCTTCAGCGCCAATGCTACCCTCACTGTCGGTGTAGGGTTGTGATGAATCCTACTTGCTTTCTTCTAATCGCGTTTGGATTGGGGCAGATGAAGGTGTGATCACATTCCAGGTGAGATCCACTGTTGATTTGTGCTCTACCATGATGGGTTCTGTTCAGATGGGGTTTTGAGATGGAAATTCGAATTTTTCTCTTGGATTCGGTTTATACTTGGTTGTTGGCTTCGATGGAGGTAGGTGTTTGATTTCTTGTGCCTAGATTTTATTGTTTGCTTCATAAGATAAGGATAGACGATTCTTTTTTTCCCTATAATCAAGGATACCAAAGCTCTCTAAGATAGCTGCTGTGGAAGATGATAGGGTAAGATTCCATTGGTGTTGCTCTTGAATAAGTCCATATTAGAATTGGTTTTGTTGGAGAAGGCAATTCTATTCTTTTGGTTTTAAGATTTACCTACTTATTAGTTTGTTGTGTTTTAAACCTAATGAAGGATTGTATGGTTTAGCTTAGATTTGTGGTTGTTTTCTTATTGATCATGATCCGCCCTTGCTTTAGGAATCTACTTTACTTTGAAACTACTAGTTGTAGCAAATATCATTTGGATCATAGTTTGCAGAATCGCGATCCTGGATCGTAGGATCGTACGATCCTACGATCCTATGGCAGAAAACGATCCAGAATCGCGCAGAATCGTTTTTTGTAGCAGGATCGCAGCAGGATCGGTAGGATCGGACAGAATCGGACAGGATCGTATAGGATCGGACAGGATCGGAACAGAATCGGAACAGGATCGATGAAAACTTTAAGAGGTCATAACTTTTGACTCGGATTGAACCACGTGACCTATAATATATCAAATTGAAACTCGTTCAAAGATCTACAAGTTAGTTTTAAGATTGAATCCCAAAAAATATTGTTTAAAGCCTTTTCAGAGGCCCAGAAGATTATTAATCTTTTTTATTATTTTTTTTTATCTTTTACATCGTTAGTGTTAGTGTTTTAAGATTATTTAAATATCTATTTAATTATTTTTTAGTTAGTTTTTGATTAATAATATTATGTTATATCTTTTTTCTAAAATGATGAGTCTTTAGATGTCTATTATCTAATAGGTTGACAATTAAATTGGATCATCTTGTAATAAATAGAATATTCTTGAAGTTAAACGTGATTATTTTCATTATAGTGTTAATAAAAATTGTATATTTTTTCATTTTAAGGGTTTTTGATAGGATCGTACGATTTTACGATCCGATCCTGACCGATCCGATCCTGACCCCAAATCGATCCTGTGTAGGATCGCGATTCTACGAACCTTGATTTGGATCATACTATATCATAATCGTATGATATATTTTGGGTACAGAATGATATTTCGTTGGGTGATTTAATCAATTGTAATGGATAGATACAATTGATTAAAAAGATGTTGTCATTATGGTTATTTTGTTTATATGCAGTTTAACTAATTTTATTTAATTGTATAATTAGTTAGACTTTTGTATTGACTCAGGACCTTGATTCGGACTCGTTCGGTTGATCGTAGAAGGTCCTCGTTAACGAACATCTATAATAAAAGGCGGGTACTTCTCCTTTGTATTTTCGTAGTTCTTTTACCTTAAATGTATGACTTATTATGTCTGAATAGGTCTACTTGACCTTGATCTTTGTTGTTGGTTATTTTAATATAGTTGTTGATACTTTCTTTGTTTGACCTTCGAATTTAATCAAAAATTCGTATTTGTACAGTCTCTCATTGATTTTCCATTCTGTAAAGTATCGCTCGTACGCGAGTACTTAGATGTTCATTAAACTCCACTAGGATGGTTGGCATCAGAGACACCCTACCTAGTAGTTTAGTTGCATATTCGTTGGTTTCTGATTTGTTGCTTTTGTAGTTGCATCGTTGTTATTCGGTTGTTTGTGCTTACCGGTATCATGCATCATACCTTCACCGTTGCATATTGACGACTGTTAGGCTTCCATGTGGTTAATCCGTCGTCAGTCATCTAGTTGCTTTGTCACTCACCACTTATTGTGGTAGTTGCTAGAGTGGGAGCAACTGTCCTGTTACGCCACACTCGACCACTCATATACAGTGGATGTGAGAGTTGTAGGCTAACAGTTGACACCCTCACCGTTGTTTCCGAGGGATATCAGAGTTGTTGGTGGCTCCCCCTTTATCTCGGGGTTTTGGAGTAGTTGACTCCCCAACATCCTGTCGACTCAACCACATATATAGTGGTAGTCGTTGGAGTGCACATAGTTGTCACAACCCTACCCACTTGGTCACACAGATGTGATGTGTTGGCGGCTTGACTGGCCTCAAGGGTGACAAATGTCATTGCATCATGTGTATCTATTGCATTTATACATTTTCTTGTGTTTGTTGCATTTATATGAGCTATGGTTGCTGCATTTGGTTGACATGTATGTTTGTTGATACTATGTTATCTCGTATGTTTCACGTTATTTTACATATACTTTGTTGTTCTTCTATTTCCTAGAGACTGTACTTTGTTGTTATCTGTTGCTTCTTATATCTTTATGATGTCATGCAATTGTCTACTCATATACCCACAGAGTCCGCCCGGACTCACCAACCCTACCTCCATTTTTGTTTCAGGTCGCAAGTAGATGCACTACATGGAGCCAGGAGAGGATTCAGTTGCCAGTTCCACAGTATTGAGTCGGTTTAGAGATTTGGTTTAGTTTCTATTTTCTTTCCGTATTATCTCTTATTGAGTTGTTATGCTCGTTTTGGACTCATGTTGAAGTTTCCTTTGTATTCAGGCTTTCTTTTAGCTTTATTTCTGCTAAAAGACGTTAAATGTTTTGCGATGTTTAAGTTATTTTATCTTTATTATTCATATTGATATTAACTGCGTGGTTGTGCCTTTTTATTTCCAGTTATGATGGTTAAGCCATCTTTTATGTGAGAGTGATGTATTATTTGTCCCAATTTGTTTGTTGTACAGGGGAGATGCTGCCCAATTTTCGAGTAAGCATGTGCCTCTGGGAGCGTGATAATTTTTGGTATCAAAGTCAGGTTTTGCGATGTTTTGGTGTCTGTGGGTTTACAAAGTTGTTTTACGAGGTCTATCTGTATTTTACAGATTTGGTTGTATTTTTATAGAGTCATTTTCCTGACATAGTTGTATTTTGAGACTTGGCAGTGACGAGATCTCTCCCGACAATAAGAAGTAAGTTGATTTTAAATTTTGATAAAATTATATCTAAGTAATGTGTGTTGGTGTTGTTAACAGGTATGCCTCGTCATATTGAGCTGTCTCCACCCCGTGCACGTGGTCGTGGATGACGATCACACGGGAGGCCAGAGGAGGTCAAGAGAGACACGAGTCAGGAGGTTGAGAGGCCCACCAGGGTGGAGTCGACTGGTCGAGGATCAGCTCACCAGGACCTTTTGGGTGAGCTGAGACCTCCACCACTGAGAGTACCTCCTCCTTATCCAACAACAGTTCCAGTCGAACCATTAGAGGCAGGTCCATCAGTGCCACCAGTGGAAGTCCTTGGAATGCCATCAATGGTACCCCTTGCCCAAGTGGGTTGGATTCTGGACAGAGCTCGGATTCTGTTGTTGGCAGCATCTGTGAAGGGTTCGTTCACACTGTTCCATGGGGAACAAGATTCGTATGCTGCTCATGCCTGATTGGAGACATTGGAAGACACCTTCAGCTATATGATTCTCATAAACATAGAGAAGGTGGAGTTGGCTACATATCACCTTCGAGATTAGGTTGTCACTTGGTGGAACATGCAGAAGACTATTATTGGTGGACGACCAATTTCTTGGATTTCTTTTCGCAAAGCTTTTGAGGGCAAATATTATCCTGCTGCATTTCGTACGGCCCGACGGCAGGAGTTTCTTGCTCTTCATCAGGGAGATCACTCAGTTTTGGAGTATGAGGCAGAATTCGACCGCCTGGCAGAGTTTTATCCTCAGTTGGTGGCTATAGAGGATGAGCGGATGACACAATTCACGCTGGGACTCGCTGGATATATCCAATTATATATGTCTGGATGGGCTCCTACTTCTTATCGAGAGGCTCTGGATCGGGCTCTACACATCGAGATGATCCAACATCAGTTGCATAGTGATAAGAAGAAAGGAAAGCAGATAACTCAGGATTCAGCAGGGACAGTTTTCCGCAGGATCGTCGCAGGGTTCTCAGCAGACTCGAAAGTCTGCTACTGGTGGGGTTCATTATTTTCAGTGTGGATCTAGGGACCACAGCAGACCGAATTATCCTCTAGAGCACCCCATCTGTTATTATTGTAAGCTTCTGGGTCATGAGAGTCGAGGTTGCCCCTTAAAGGCTCAGCATAAGTCTGCAACAGTTACTCCCTAAGGAGGTCGATCAGGAAAGAAGAGGCCACAACGAGGGGCCCGTCAAACTCAAACGTCATCCCGCCAGCATCAAACGGGACATCAGCAGGCAGTTCCTCCACCAGTTCAGATTTATTATATGTCTGGGCATGAGTACCCCTCACCAGCAGCGTCTCAGTATTCTGGGATGGGGTATACTATCAGCAGTCATACCCAGCATACCAGCCTGCAGTCTATCAGCATCAGCAGTCGGCTGGAGCTTCAGGTTATCAGGCCCAACAGTCAGTTGGGCCTTCTAGATATTAGCCCAAGCAGACTGTCGGACCTTCATCATCTCAGCCGCAGCAAATTTTGGCGTTGCCGCCTTCAACTCTAGAGACAGACCGAGTTTATGCAGTTACCATAGAGGAGGCACAGCGGGCTGATGGATCGATCTTCCGTGATATGATTTTCGTTTATGCATTACCTGCTGAATTGCTTGTTGATACCGGTAGTTCTAGTTATTTTATATCACTGTTGTTTATGAGAAAGATTAGTAGGTTGCCTACCCTTAAATCACAACGTCTGTCAGTGTCTCTGCCATCCGGTGAGGTATTGGATATCACACAGGAAGTCAAGGCATGTCCATTGGATTTCGGTGATTATACTCTCACCGTGGATCTGTTAGTTCTTGAGATGGTAGAGCTTGATATTATTCTGGGAATGAACTTGTTGGTGGCTTATCATGCCATAGTCGATTGTCAAGCGAGGGTGATCATGTTTCGGCCTCTGAACCAACCCTCGCGGGAATTCATTGGCACCAGAGATGATGGGATTTCGATTATCTCTGCACTTCAGGCCCAGAAGCTTATGCCGCACGGATGTCAGGGGTTTCTATTGTCATTGATTAGCACTGATGACAACAGTAGCCCTCAGCTCTCGGATGTTCCAGTGGCCCGAGAATTTCCGGACGTATTTTCATAGGAGCTTCCTGATTTTCCTCCCAGAAGGCAAGTCGAGTTTATGATTTGAGTTAATTCCGGAGACTGCGTCGGCATCAAAGGCTCGGTATCGTATGGCGCCTAAGGAGTTGGACGAGCTAAAGGTCCAGCTTCAAGAGTTGCTTGACAGGGGATTCGTCCATCCTAGTGTATCTCCATGGGGGGTCGCCAGTGCTATTCGTAAAGAAGAAGGATGGTTCTATGAGGTTATGCATCTATTACAAGCAGTTGAATGTAGTGACCATCAAGAACAAATATCCCCTACCTCGTATTGAAGATTTGTTTGATCAGCTGAAGGATACCTCAGTGTATTCAAAGATTGATTTGCGATCAGGATATCACCAATTGAGGATCAGATATTCAGATATCCAGAAGACAGCTTTCCGCACTCGGTACAGACATTACGAGTTTTTGGTAATGTCATTTGGGCTTACCAATGCTCCTGCAGTATTTATGGATTTGATGAATCAAGTCTTTATGGAGTATTTATGGAGTATTCCAATGCTCCTGTGGTATGGAGTTTTTGGCTCTGATACCAAAAATTGTCACGCCCCCAAAGGCACATGCTTACTCGAAAATCGGGCAGCATCTCCTCTATACGGCGGGCATGTTGGGACAAATAATACACCACTCTCACATAAAAGATGGCTCAACCATCATAACTGGAAATAAAAAGGCACAACTACGCAGTTAATATCAATATGAATAATAAAAATAAAATAACTTAAATATCAATATGGAATATTTGGATCAGTTTGTTATTGTTTTCATCGACGACCAAAATTACGAGTTTGGGCCCAAACTTTTTGGTATCTTCAAAGTATTTGGACCAAAAGCTTTGAAGATAATTTTTACTAGAGATAAAGGAGAATTTACTTGATTGAAATTACTAATACAATTTCAGACTTATCCGAAAGATGATTTGAGTTAATAATCTCAAGTTATTAACTTGAGTTTGATCGATATACATTCATTGACAGTGATGTCGAGTACTCGAGCAAATCTAGTAGTCATCCACCGAACTACCGAGTGATATTGCCCGAGCTTGAGTGGATCATCAGTGCCAGGTCCGAGTCGACTAAGCTGTCAAGTCATAGGAAGGTGGCAAGAGCCGAGTCGGCCAAGTTGCCAAGTGCTAAGCTGTTGAGTCGATCGAGTCGTCGAGTTGACTAAGTGCCAAGTTAGCTAAGTGACGAGTTCACAGAGTGTCGAGTTCACCAAGTAGCCCGAGTCATTTGAGCTCGAGTGGGGCACTGAGTACCAAGTCGGGAAAATGATACCGAGTCGAGAATGAAAATATCGAGTGCTCAGGATGCACTCCAAGTCTAAGTGGGTCGCTACCTGAGCACTGAGTCATAAAAGCCAGAAGTCAAGGCTTGAGTTTGACACAATTTCTTTAAAATAGATTCGTCCCCTTTTGATTGTGATTCGATATTAAAAAGGATGTCTATTTCCTAGGATACAACAGAAAATCCCGATCACCACCAAGTACTGATCGGTTGCAGCAAATTGAATTCATACTTGAATGTTATCACAGTAGACTATCGAGCAAAATACACGACAAAGAGGAAGAAACGAGGGGGAACAATACTGGATGGAGTTTTCTTCTGTTGCTTTTGCTCTTCTACTTACAGTCACTTCCTTCTTATATAGGAGTACCACCCCTTGGTAGCGTTAAACAGTCAAATGAAAGTCATTTATTGTCTTTACCTATCTGGCTCGAAAGGCTAGCGTCGACCATCAAAAGTAAATCGTTTAACCTAGATGATTACACATTTGTCATTAATGTCAACCATTTCATATCCAACCATTAATGTGTCTATCACGCACTTGAGCAGGTAGCAAAAATGATTCAGATGGTAAAATGTTAGATAATTTTTGCTCCGACCGATCCAGCAACGTCGTCGTGCTCGCACATGAGTAACTTTGGTTCAAGCAATCCGAGTCTTAGATTTGCACCCCTACAAATCCACACGTAAGAAAAAACATTTTCCCATATATATATTCACAACTTTCATTGGTTGTGAGTCAATATAAACCAACCATATAAACTTTCATCTCCCAATGTGAAATTAAACTCCCTTGTATATGAGAGACCCTTCTTCTATCCACCTTTTTCCAATCACATTTCCAATATACTTGCCATCCAAATAAACCAAATTCTCATCCTTTTGTTTGAATTGGCCATGGGATGCACTGCATTTCTCACTGAGATTGACTTACTGAAAGAAGTGCTCAAGAGATTTCCCCTCATAATCCTCTAAGATCTAATCAATAGAATAAGAAGCCTATGCAATAGAATTTTGGCAATTGCTTGATCCCTTGTTAAATACAAATGCCATCAAAATTATTTCACCACAAAATTCAATTCAACTAGATAGACAAGCAAGATGTCACAAAAAAATCAAATGATTTGTTCAAATAGGAGATGAAAACTAAAAGCAACATATTTTAGGGAGAAAAATTAGCCCATGATTTCAAAGGCATTAGCATTTAATGGATGAGACATGGTAGAGGTCAACAAATTGACTATCCCTTCTCGTGAGGCTACTTGCCATTATTTTATTCTTTTATTTAAATTTTATTTAAAAGGGTGAGAGAGAGACCATTCTTGCTCTAAAAAGCTTCCTCTTATTAATCGGCAATTTATCAAAGAGCGTACTTAAGAATTGAAAATTACCAATTCGCATACCATGGTTTCTATTTTACCAAAGGGCGCATATCTTTATGTGAACTTCCTCTTATACCCCTCCATCATCTCCTACTGTTTTTCTTTTTCTCTCTCATTAACAAATTTCGAGACGTCTGCAGATGTTTTTTCAGAGTTTTATTTTAAAATAATATATAATGAAATCGGCGCTAAAAACGTAAGGTAAAAATTAAAAAAATATTTCAGTTAAAAAATATCTCATCGAACGTGATTTAAAAATATAAATAAATGATTTTTATATTTGATTAATAGAAATTAATATATTAAATAATATTTAATAAATATATTAATATATAAAAAAAATTGAAAACAAAAAGCGTGGGCTGAAATCAATAAAAAAATGATTTAAAAATATAAATAAGTAATTTTTATATTTGATTAATAGAAATTAATATATTAAATAATATTTAATAAATATATTAATATATAAAAAAATTTGAAAAAAAACGTGGCTGAAATAAAAAAAAGTGTGGGTCTGAAATCAATAGATTTCAGGCCCACGTTGGGCCTGAAATATTTTTATTTCAGACCCACGCTGGGCCTGAATTGAAAATATTTCAGGCCCAGTGTGGGCCTTAAATAAAAATATTTCAGGCCCAGTGTGGGCTTGAAATTTTTTATTTCAGACCCACGTTGGGCCTGAAATCTTTTGATTCAGGCCCAACGTGGACTCAAATTTTTTTTTCTATTTTAAAAATATATTAATATATAAAAAAAAACGTATCAAAACACTTAATTTCAGATTAAAACGCAGGTTCTGAAGTCACGCTAGGAGGGCCTGAACATAGATGTGATGTCCATCAGTGGGTTTTGGTCAAAACCTACTGATATGGCTAAACTACTCCTATTGCATTGGTGATATCTAATATATAGATGTTTGGACACCTAAAACATCATCTCCTACCTCTAACCTCTCTATTCATATGGAGTTTTCAGAAATCCAGATATGGGAGGTCCATTAGTGGGTTTTGGTCAAAACTCACTGATATTTCTAAACTACTCCTATTTCATTGGTGATATCTAATATATAGATATTTGGAAACCTAAAACATCATCTCCTACCTCTACCCTCTCTATTCATATGGAGTTTTCAGAAATCCAGTTATGGTAAGTCTATCAGTGGGTTTTGGTCAAAACCCACTGATATTTCTAAACTACTCATATTTGGTGATATCTAATATATAGATGGTTGGACACCTAAAACATCATTTCCTATCTCTAACCTCTCTATTCATATGGAGTTTTCAAAAATCCAGATATGGGAGGTCCATCAGTGGGTTTTGGCTAAAACCCACTGGTATTTCTAAACTACTCCTATTTCATTGGTGATATCTAATATATAGATGTTTGGACACCTAAAACATCATCTCCTACCTCTACCCTCTCTATTCATATGGAGTTTTCAGAAATCCAGATATGATAGGTCCATCAGTGGGTTTTGGTCAAAACCCACTGATATTTCTAAACTACTCCTATTTCATTGGTGATATCTAATATATAGATGTTTGGACACCTAAAACATCATCTCCTACCTCTACCCTCTCTATTCATATGGAGTTTTCAAAAATCCAGATATGGTAGGTCCATCAGTGAGTTTTGGTCAAAACCCTAAACCATCTATATATTAGATATCACCAATGCAATAAGAGTAGTTTAGAAATATCAGTGAGTTTTGACCAAAACCTACTGATGGACCTACCATATCTGGATTTCTGAAAACTCCATATGAATAGAGAGGATAGAGGTAGGAGATGATGTTTTAGATGTCCAAACATCTATATATTAGATATCACCAATGAAATAGGAGTAGTGTAGAAATATCAGTGAGTTTTGACCAAAACCCACTGATGGACCTCCCATATCTGAATTTCTGAAAACTCCATATGAATAGAGAGGTTAGAGGTAGGAGATGATGTTTTAGGTGTCCAAATATCTATATATTAGATATCACCAATTAAATAGGAGTAGTTTAGAAATATCAGTGGGTTTTGACCAAAACCCACTGATGGACACCACATCTATGTTTAGGTCCTCCTAGCGTGACTTTAGACCCTGCGTTTTAATCTGAAATTAAGTGTTTTGATACGTTTTTTTTATATATTAATATATTTTTAAAAAAAATTTGAGTCCATGTTGGGTCTGAATCAAAAGATTTCAGGCCTAACGTTGGTCTGAAATAAAAAATTTCAAGCCCACGTTGGGCCTGAAATATTTTTATTTTAGGCCCACACTGGACCTGAAATATTTTCAATTCAGGCCCAGCGTGAGCCTGAAATAAAAATATTTCAGGCCCAACGTGGGCCTGAAATTTATTGATTTCAGGCCCACATTTTTTTTTAATTTCAACCACGTTTTTTTTCAAATTTTTTTATATATTAATATATTTATTAAATATTATTTAATATATTAATTTCTATTAATCAAATATAAAAAATATTTATTTATATTTTTAAATCATTTTTTTATTGATTTCAGCCCACACTTTTTGTTTTCAAATTTTTTTTATATATTAATATATTTATTAAATATTATTTAATATATTAATTTTTATTAATCAAATATATACATCATTTATTTATATTTTTAAATCACGTTAGATGAGATATTTTTTAACTGAAATATTTTTTTGATTTTTTACTTTACGTTTTTAGCGTCGATTTCATTATATATTATTTTAAAATAAAAATCTGAAAAAGTATCTGCAGACGTCTCGAATTTGTTAATGAGAGAGAAAAAGAAAGACAGTAGGAGATGATGGAGGGGTTTAAGAGGAAGTTCACATAAAGGTATGTGTCTTTTGGTAAAATAGAAACCATGGTATACGAATTGGTAATTTTTAATTCTTAAGTACGCTCTTCAATAAATTGCCGCTTATTAATTGAAGGATCTTGGATTTGAAATACAGAGAGGCATAGATAGGATGGTGAAGACTACAATAGCCACCTCAAAAGATTTACTACCAAAGACGGATCTAGATAGGGAATATCCTTATAGTCCAACATAATTTTTTTTCCATGGTGCAAGTAGCTTGGCTCCGAACATGTTTCCGATCGAGTTTTATTACAAATATGTGTTTTTTTAGACACCATATCTGATATTGATCTATTTCTGACATCGTTTTTTTTTTCCTTAATGATTTTGGGAGCCTCCTACGTAGAAGGATAAAGAAAGGCAGGGAAGTGATATGTTATTAAGGTTTCTAATATTCACCGTCATTTTTTAGATTTAGGGATCCATTTCGATTTGATTCTTCTCTCTTTGCAAGTAAAAGCTCATGCAAGTAAAAGCTCATGCTTTTGGAAATTTTTTTGTGGGTATTTTTTTTGTACGTTGATCCGAAATTGACACGTGGGATGGTGACTCCCGATAATATGAGGGGTGTTCCTATGAGAAGGATCACCTGAGAAGAAAATAGCCAAAAAATGTTAAAAGAGCGCCGGAAGAAACTTCGGCAATCCCACTCCCAGACTCAAGTCAGAAGTTGATCAGAAAATGAAAGTAAATTGTGTGAGATTAGAGAATCCAGACCTCTTCCTAAACGCCCTTGATTACCTTTTATTATGTGTCCATGACTATTCCTCTCCTTTTGACAATAATGACATTCAATGCAATCACTATATGATTATTCCCATAACGCCAATAATGATTGCAGTCAATCAATAAAGTGCGGGACTGTTTCCACTTTTGGACATTTAATATGTTGTCGGCGCCCCTAAAAATATTAAATACTCTCTTTAATGAATAATCATCACATGGTGCTTCTAAGTACCCCTAAGAAAGTTTGCCCCGATTGAGTAGGGATGACCTTTCTTGATCGGGATGAGTTGCAAACCCTGTTGAGTCGGTTTGACCAAAGGCACTGTAATTTCCTTTAGTCCAACAATACTCTATCATGTTCAACCGAGCGAAGCAGAGACCCGACCAAGCAATCCACGACCAATTGATTCCCAACCGAGAGCCACCCGTGACAATCCAGATGAGTCCATGTGGAAACTCGTATGTCACATAGCGAGCTCCTATGCCACGTGGCAACCCGCGATTGACCTCTCAATCACAAGACCCCCCTCAAGTCAAATCGAATGAAGTTAGCCTGACTAATTGGACATGTGTCAGGACAAAAAGAGCAGGTTGCATCAGCGGGTCAAAAGAACTGAAAAAGCATTGAACGTGCCATGATGACAAATTACGCCAAATATTTAAAATATTATAGCATTAATGTGGCGTGCGCCATGTAAGGCCGAAAATGCATAATTAGCTGTTAGAGTTCGGTTGTCAATCATCCTGTGATTAGGCATGCTTCGCTTTAATGCGCCTTAATGACAAGCGCTGAGCATTAATGACAGGGGAGATCAGAACGGCGCTTTTGTCAAACAGATAGCTAATGAGCAACCGCCACGTGGCGCGTATCATTACTCAAGAGTCATACTTGTATCAATCACCTCAATCGTCACCCGCCCTACGCTCATATTCGACAGACCGGTGGGTGACTTGCGGTGCAAGCTAAAATCCCACCTCGGTTAACTCGCCACGATCCGCGAAATAGCCCAAACCACAACTCTTGACGAGCCACGTGTCACCATCCAGCAGCCTGAACTTTTAGGGTGAGCCATATAAATAGGCCAGGTGATGAGAGTCCGTCGTACCTTGCTTCGTGACTTCTTCTTCAAAGTTTCTGCCCTCGCACTCATGCGTTCAAGCCCCTCTATGACTTGCTGACTTGTCTCGGTTCTCTGCTCGTAAGTCTTTCTTCTTTCTTTGTTGCTCTAGTGTTTTGTCGGTCTTTCACTTGAGCCTCACTTAGCATTATACCTGTTTAATCCATGCCTTCCGAACTCATATTTTTGTCCCCTTGGTATGAGACTCTTTCCTCTAAGGTGAAGAGAGAAAGCATCTCTGATTTTCGATTCAACTACAAGATCATAGGGGACTATAGGATTAAAGTGCCCCAAGACGACCAAGTCTCATGCGCCCCACCTTCAGGGTTCCATGCTTTTTTCCTAAGATAAATAGAATATGGACTTAGGTTTCATATTCCCTACTTTAACCAGGAGATATCTAGGTATTTAGTATTCCTTTGCATCAAATGACTCCTAACGCCTTCGCCCAGATGAGTGGTGTGACCATTATCTTCAAATTATATGATATCTCTCTGACCCCTTTGTTCTTCCATTATTTCTTCCACCCCAAGCAAGTTAGTCTAGGTTCCTTCCACTTCATGGCCCAAACAAACCTGAAGTTCTTAAGCCGGCTACCCACTACACACAAGGGATGGAAGGAGCGCTTCATCTACATAAGCCTTCCCGAGCCGCTCAACTGCCCGACCAGGTAGATAATTGATATACTGACTCCCCTCAACCTCAGGAAGTACCAAAAGAGCTAGGATTTTCTCAGGGCCCAAGCAATCTTGCCGACCTGGATTATGATGCCCCCGACTTGTCCACACCGAAGACTTGATCTATCGGGCGGGTCTTAGTCCCAATGCCGCCGAGCTAGAATTGGATCTCGGTAAGGAAATTTATTTGTTAATGCTTATCAATACTAACTGATAATTTCCTTACATATTGTAGAAGAAACGATATTGAGCATCTCAATTACCAAGCTCATAAAGTGGGACAATGCCAATTTAGGAGCTTTGCTAACACCCGAAGTCTCAGAAGAGCGGAATGGAGCTGAGAGTGAAGCCGACCTGTAAAATACAAAAACTTGAAGGGCTAAAAGGCTAAATATCCTAACTAAGGGTTTGGATCTGATTGGCTAAAAATAGAAGGACTAGGTTGTAAAATTTGCACCTTATAAAACCTCACCTCCTCTCCGTCTCGTTGGAGTCGCTGAAGCTCCTTCCCTGATCGCATCTTCTTCTTCTTCCCTCTCCATTGCATTCAAGACCGACGACCACTACTATTACTTCTCCCTCAATCGATCAATGTCAGGGTTGTCTTGAACCAATCGGGAGTTGGTTGCTGTTCCTAGGGCTCGGCGGATCTAGGTGTCTCTACCCATAGTCACCCAAGCTTGTCGCCGACAACTTTGAGTTCTTCTTTGCAATATTTCATCGCCAAAGTCTCGATCTTAGGTATTTGTCTCGTCCTAGGTCTAATAGATTAATTCTTGCTGAGATTGGTTTTGAAATCAATCGCGAAGCTCTTCCCAATTCTTGAATCGCAATTTGCTTGCTTTAACAGGGTTGGATTTGGGGGATGTAGGAGGGCTCATCTGCCTTTATCCACTTCCTATAACTCTCTTTCTCTTCTTCACTAGAATTGTCACTAGGCTTAGCGGGACATATCTCAAAGAATACAAATTTGAACTCCTCAGCAGTTAAGACAATATCCAGGTTCCTTTTCCAATCAATATAATTGGGACCAATAAGTTTGTTTTCTTTTAAAATCACAACAAGTGGGTTGAAAGTCATTTTGAAAAATCTTGAAAATCACAATGGTCAAAATATTAGATTTTAAAATAATATTGATTCCTCAAACAATAAAATTTTAAAATCACCAACATCTCAAAAATATCGTGAATTTAGTATGCCACGATAGTGTGGAAGTATACAAATTTAAACATTTGTAAGAGGAGGTTTACCCATTAATTTTATTATCTTGACAACCTTACTTTTTGACAAATAAAATTAATAGTTGGTTTATCTTCGGCCATATAAATAATAGCAGTGACTCCGATAGGAAGGATACTATTATTTGCATCTAAGTGTACACCATTACACGATACTAAGTCAATTATCTAGGATTATATATGTCCCTTCCAATGGGGAGGATCACACGCTCCTAAATAATTTCCTAAAATCATATTTGATCTAGTGATCCGCAAAACAAACTCATCTGATGTGGAGGAAGGCACTGAGAGCCAATGCGCAAGTTTGTTTGCATCACTTATCAAATTAGTAATGGAGGTCACGGGACTCAAAGATTCCCTCACCCACTTAGTTAATTTTTAAAATTGAGGAATTTTCATGCAATCACAACAAGCATAATAAACGGCAAGCAATAAACATGAAAATTTTAAATTTCCAACTATTATGGCTTTGAAGGTTCTGTCGTTCTCCAATACGTCTCCAGTCGTGTCGTCACGTCGTCTCCTCCTCCCTATGTCATGCGCAAGCAAGAAGCTCCGAGCCGAGAATAAAATTATTTTAATTTACATTCATTAATCCTATACTCCACAAAGGAGTGTACATAAAATCTAGATCGAAAGTAAATTAAAACAAGCGGCTAACATTTGCCATATTTAATTACACAATTAAATACAAATAGTCTTATCAACCCCGAGGATTCAAATAAACATTACAATCACACAATCACATCATACACAATCACATATAGCCATAATAGTTGGATCTTATGTCTGCAACAAAAAAGTTAGCCTCATGCACATCCTACTATTATCCGGCATATATCATATATGAAATGCATGAAAGTAACCGAATCCAAAACACACAAAACCGGAAACCATGGCTCTGATACCAATTGTTGGTTTTGGTTGCGAGTTAGAATTCCTCTCCATGTCCTCGGATTAAAATTCTATTGATTAGAACAAATCCAGATGGGAAAAAAACTTTCCAAACAACCTTTTTCATCATCGTGTTATTCGATTGAGTGATCGCTTGAACAAACTTGTTGTTCTAGCAATCTAACTCCTTTTATCGATTAGCCGCGGAATAGATGATGATAGAATCGTCGGTTCTTGTATTTATCTTCGGGGTCCATGATATAAACAATAATTAATACAAGAATGAAACAAGAACATGATTTATACCTCTTGTTTACCTCTTAATCTTCTATCGTATTCCTATCCTCTTCTTGGACGTCGTATGGGCGACGGTCTTCCATGAAACGAAGCCACCAAGACCTCTTTCTCCTTCTTCTTGCCGACCACCTCCAAGGAAAGAGCTCTCCTTGCGTCGGCCACAAAAAGGAGAGAAGAAAGGAAGAAGAAGAAAAAGAAGAGAAAGAATTCTCTCCTCCACACCAAGCCCTAGCCAACCACCTCCCTCCTCCTCTTATTGCTTGCGCTGACCAAAGAAGACAAGATCTTCTTCCTTGAGGTTGCACCGGTCGGCCCTAGCTCCACAAGATGGTGCACCGTCGGCCTCCTCCTCTTGCCTTGTTGATGCTGCAAGCCTAAAGGATGGATGAGAAGTGAGGAAGAAATAGTTTTCTTCCTTCTCCCTTAATCCCTTGGCCGCCCCTTCCCTTTGTAGCTTGCGCCGATGCTAACCCTAGGAGAGAGAGAGAGAAGAGAACAAGAGAGGCTTAGGGTTAAGTTGTTATTCCCTTGGTTTCATGACTCATGAGGTATATATAGGCTACAATAATGACCATGAGGAGGAGTTGGTTTTGGCCTCCTAAAGGATCATAAACCCGACCCGTTAATGATAGCCCGCTCCACTAATGGGTTATCATTGAACTACCGCACCAACCCCATAATTAAATATGGGTTCCACCATATTATGTGTACATAATCTCTCAGTGTTTAAGATATCGCATGTTCATTAATTAATTAAATTACTAACAATTTAATTAATTAATATCTAACTCCATGAGTAGTACCACTCAACCTTATTATCATATCAGACCAAGTCCACCTGTAGGATTTATATGATAATCTTTATGAGCTTGTCAAGGGGACATCATCATCTTAAATAATTAGGACACGGTTTCCTTCTATAATCAATGACACACCATGTAAATAATATTATTTCCTAATTTACTGGGCCTATTGATTTAACGAATAAATCTTGCCCATTGGTAAATTAAAGAAATAAATATTAAGTACATGTGTCCGTTATTATATCGGGATTAAGAGCATGTACATCATAATAACCTGAGGTCTTGTTCGATTATATATTCAGTATAAATCGAACAATCTCAAATCAGTCCTGCTCAATACACACAAAGTGTACTAATGTAATTCTATAGTCAAGATAAACTAATACCAAATTACACTACAACCATTCCAATGGTTTGTCCAAATCCATCTCGGTGGTGAGCCACTACTTATACTTTACAAGGAACTGATAACATGATCTTTTGTGTGGCACCACACACTATGTTATCTACAATGTAAAGTAACAGACAATTTGCACACATATAACAAATATAAAATGCAACCATGACCACTGTGATTCTTATTCCAAAATAGATGTTCAGACAAAAGCTAGACTCGTAGTATACATCCTAACACTATGTTGTTGTATTATTTGTCATAGTCGTACCAGTACGCGCCTTTTGTTTGTTATGATGTCTTGACTTTATTTTTATGTTGATATTACCAGTCGCGTTGGCTAAGGAAAAGTGGTGGCCATGTAGGCCTTATACCAAGGTTCTGAAAATCGGACTGGATATTAAATCGGTCGAGGCAAGGGTTCAGAGGTTCAACCGGTTTCACTGGGTTCCAACCGGGATATAACCGATATATAATATAATATGTATGTATATAAATATATGAAACTAACAACTTGCCCAACTATTTTCTTCAAGATTTGATCAACTAGGTCGAGCATGTGATATATTTTTGTCAGAAACTCAGCACGGTATTCTTGAAAAAAGAGTTAGTTTCAAAGAAAAATTCAAGTTTAAAACTATTGAGTTCAAGCAAACAGCAAATTTATTCATTTGAGATTTTAGGTGAAAGCAAATTACAATTTTGACATTTTATTTTTCAATTTTTACTTTTTAGTAAGAAAGCAAAATTGCAAAAGACAAAAAAAATCAAAAAATCAATAATAAAATAAACCAACCCGATTTTTCTGGTTTTTCCAATTTGCCCGGTTCACCGGTTCAGAACGGTTCGCACCTAGTTCTTGAGCAGCCAATTTTCAGAGTCAACTCGGACCGAAAATCTGGCCGGTTCCCGGTTCAACCGGTCCAACCGGTCGGTCCGATCCAGTTTTTAGAACGTTGCCTGATACTCGTACCTTAAGTGTCCGCTGTACAGGGGAGGTACTATCTGATTTTCAAAAAAAAATCAAGTTTAAAACTATTGGGTTCAAGCAAACAACAAGTTTATTCGTTTGAGATTTTAGGTGAAAGCAAATTATGATTTTGACATTTTGTTTATCAATTTTTATTTTTTAGTAAGAAAGCAAAACTGCAAAAGACAAAAAAATTTAAAAAATCAATAATAAAATAAACCAAGCCGGTTTTTCTGGGTTTTCCGGTTTGCCTGGTTCACCGGTTCCCGACCGGTTCAGAACGTTGCCTTATATTCGAACCTGGTTCACTGGTTCGCACCCGGTTCTTGAGCAACCAATTTTCAGAGTCAACTCGAACTGAAAATCTGGCCGGTTCCCGTTCAACCGGTCCAATCGGCCGGTCCGATCTAGTTTTTAGAACGTTGCCTTATATTCGTGCCTCAAGTGTCCACTGTACAGGGGAGGTACTGTCCGATTTTCAATCGTATATGTGGCTCCTTGGGGTATGACACGACCTGCCTCTCGCTCGAAAGCCCATGACTACCAACTACATCGAGGCTACATCGAGCTGCAGGAGACTAAAGATCCCCTCAAAGTCTGTCCCCTGACATAGAGGAACCAGAAGAGGAGCAATCGACCAGTTCTGTGTCGGGCGCCAAATCGAGACCAGCTGAAGCTACTTCAGTAGAAAAGAGAGTCCAACAGGTGCTTCACAAGCGGCAAAAGAAGTGTGTCTCCAAGAATGCCTACAAGAGAGGCAAGACACAGATCTAAAGTTCAACCACAGGCACCCCTCAATCGAGTGAGAGCACGTTGTCAACCTCCAAAGATGTAGAAATACCATAGCCAACTAGTCAAACAATTGCACCTTCCACACCCACAGACACTCATATCCCAAGTACCAATCCCCCAACTAACTTTTTAGCATCGAAAACGTCTCAAGCCCCAACCCGGGAAGCCTATTAGAGAAGCTCCACAATGGGGAATATGTAGAGAAGCTGAAGCTGGAGAATACGCTGGAAGTGAATTCTAGACTTAGCGGCTCCATGCAAAAGATTAAAACCGTGTTTCTTCCTCTCATATATAGTTAAGCATAATTCCTGAACTAACTTAGCCAAACAGGTCTGGAACGAGCACCTCAAGATGTCAACCCGAGTACCCCTACTGGTTGGCCAACTCGAGACATCAAAGAAGAGAATAACCGAGCTGGAGGCTCAGATTCCTACCTGGGCAACCCAAGAAGTTGAAGCTAAGGCGTCCCAAGCTCAAGAAGAAGCCCATCTCCAAGAGTTAGACCATGAGCTTAGAGAGAAATTGGAGTAGACCCTTGATACCATGAAAGCCCTGGTGCACAATTTAGAGGCCATTAAAGTGGGGGAAGACAAGCTGCATATAGAGCAGATTGCCCCTGACCCTTGAGAACGAGCACCCCACCTAACTGCTAAGACCGAGTGACAAGAGAAGCATATTGCCAACCAAGAGATTGTACTGTAAGCAACCATGGACCAGTTGTTAGACGAGTAGGCCAAGATACAACAAAAGGAGGAGATACCGGCCACAGTCAAAGAGTAGCTCCAAGAAGCACTAGAAGCTCGGGACTCAACAACTGCTCTTCTAGACAAGGTAAAGACCGACTAGGAGAAGGCCATTAATGATCTAGAGGTCTACCAAGCCAATGAAGATGGTCAGTGCCAAACCATCAAGGAGAAATTCTTGCACTCGCAGGAATACTATGATTTATTGGGCACCCAGATAATAGAAGAATGACCTAAGGCTTTGACGTGTAAACGCTTCGAGCCGTAATTAATATTTTGCTGGTTCCCCCTTGTCTGAGGATGCTTGTTTCATATCTGGTAGGTTGTGTTAACCTTCTGTCCTCGAGCCTCCTCCAATTCCTAGTTAGAGGGGGTAGAGGCTGCGTAGATCCTGATTGGGTATCTGCAGTACCTAGACCAAGCCTAGGTACCTTGGGCATCCGCAGTATCACGAGATATTAGGATTTTTTCCTTGGCCGGGCGTCCGTAACACTCTGCCCAAGCATAAGTACCTCGGGCATCCGCAGCATCACGAGGTATTAGGGTTTTTGTTTCTTGGTCGGGCATCTGTAGCTCCCAGACCAAGCCTAAGTACCCCGGGCATCCGTAGCACCGCGAGGTATTAGGGTTTTGTTTCTTGGTTGGGCGTCCGTAGCACCCAGACCAAGCCTAAGTACCCCGGGCATCTGCAGCACCGCGAGGTATTAGGGTTTTATTTCTTGGTTGGGCATCTGAAGCACCCAGACCAAGCCTAAGTACCCCGGGCATCCGCAACACCGCGTGGTATTAGGGTTTTGTTTCTTGGTTGGGCGTCCGTAACACCCAGACCAAGCCTAAGTACCCCGGGCATCCGCAGCACCGCGAGGTATTAGGGTTTTGTTTCTTGGTTGGGCGTCTGCAGCACCCAGACCAAGCCTAAGTACCCCGGGCATCCGCAGCACCGCGAGGTATTAGGATTTTGTTTCTTGGTTGGGCGTCCATAGCACCCAGACCAAGCTTAAGTACCCCGGGCATTCGTAGCACCGTGAGGTATTAGAGTTTTGTTTCTTGGTTGGGCGTCCGTAACACCCAGACCAAGCCTAAGTACCCCAGGCATCCGCAGCACTGCGATATATTAGGGTTTTGTTTCTTGATTGGGCGTCCATAGCACCCAGACTATGCCTAAGTACCCCGAGCATTCGCAACACCATGAGGTATTAGGGTTTTGTTTCTTGGTTGGGCGTCCGTAGCACTCAAACCAAGCCTAAGTACCCTGGGCATCCACAGCACCGTGAGGTATTAGGGTTTTGTTTCTTGGTTGGGCGTCCGTAGCACCCAGACCAAGCCTAAGTACCCCGGGCATCCGCAGCACCGCGAGGTATTAGGGTTTTGTTTCTTGGTTGGGCGTCCGTAGCACCCAGACCAAGCCTAAGTACCCCGGGCATCCGCAGCACTGCGAGGTATTAGGGTTATGTTTCTTGGTTGGTTGTCCGTAGCACCCAGACCAAGCCTATGTACCCCGGGCAACCGCAGACCGCGAGGTATTAGGGTTTTGTTTCTTGGTTAGGCATCCGTAGCACCCAGACCAAGCCTAAGTACCCCGGGCATCCGCAACACCGCGAGGTATTAGGGTATTGTTTTTTGGTTGGGCGTCCGTAACACTCAGACGAAGCCTAAGTACCCCGGGCATCCGCTGCACCACGAGGTATTAGGGTTTTGTTTCTTGGTTGGGCGTCCGTAGCACCTAGACCAAGCCTAAGTACCCCGGGCATCCGCAGCACTGTGAGGTATTAGGGTTTTGTTTCTTGGTTGGGCGTCCGTAACACCCAGACTAAGCCTAAGTACCCCGGGCATCCGCAACATCGCGAGACATTAGGGTTTTGTCAGATGTACTACCACTTTTGTGATGGCACGTTCCATTATTTCATGAATTCACTGCAAGGCAGCAAGGATACACAGACGAGTACATAGTATACCACACAAATCTTACCGAGGTGATAGGGTTGGAGACAGTTGGCCTGCTCTGGCCTCTTGAACTTTTTGGCCCTGTCCTCCTGTGAATGGTCGCTTCCTCTAGTTAGCCTTCGTGCGCCCTCGGGTTTTTTCGGGACTCCGATCTGACATCCCCATTGTAGCATCGCCGAGACACCAATTGGCCTCCTTTGACTTTAGCCACTCGTTCACCTACCGGGAATTTTATCATCATGTGGTAGATAGAGACCAGTGCCAGGAAGACGCTGAGCGCCGGGTGGCACAAGATGGCGTTGTATGATGAGGGAGCGCTCACGATCAAAAAGGGAGTCCTCCTGGTTCTCTAGAGCAGGTCGATATCCAATGATAGCGATAAGGTGATTTGCCCTATCTGTTGTACTCGATACCCGGTGAAGCCGAACAACGGGGTCGAGACCGATAGTAGTTCATCCTCATCGATCTGCATCTGATCCAGAGCGGCCTTATACAGGATGTTCACGGAACTTCCTGTATCCACCAAGATGTGCTTAACCTCATAGTTGGCGATGTGGGCAAGGATCACCAGGGCATCTTCATGGGGAGCTTCCACCTCTTCCAAGTCTTCGGGGCCGAACGAGATCGTAGGGTCGTGATACTGGCTCCGGCTCGTCCCAATTGCATAGTTCTCCAGACGCCGAGTGTTGGACTTCCTTGCCCGATGGGAATCTCCTCTGGTGGGTCCTCCGGAGATTACTCCCACATGTCCAGAAGGCGGGCCGCTTCCAAGGAGGGATTCCTGCAGGGTGCAGGCCCCCGGCTCCTTCCCCTTGACCGCGACCGAGACCGGTGTCGGGTCTCGTTTTCTCCCAACCGCCTCCGTCTGGGAGAAAGACTTCGCCGAGGGGAATTTCAGCGATACCCCGTCTTCTTCCACTTCCTCCGAGATTTGGGGTATGTCTCTTCATTCAATTATTTCTTCAAGGCATGACACTCCTCGGCGGAATATGTAGTACTGTCGTGGAAGTCGTAGTACTTCATCAGTGGCTCTAGCTGCTCAGTGTCCACTGTCTCGACCAATTTTCGTCTACCAGCCCACTGACCCTTCCCCGGGTGAAGGTCTTTTCCTCGGGTTGGAGCTGGGGGTTCCCTCCTTTCGGACCGGGTAACGACTTGTGGGGGGACTTCGTCTGGTTCCTTGCGATGGGCGAATTGCACCTCCTCCACGTTAACGTTCTTGACCGAACGCCCCAGCAGATCATCGAAGCTGGCGGGTGGTTTCTTCACCAATGATCAGAAAAAATCCCCTTCCGAGAGCCCTTGGGTACAGGCGCTGACAAGGATTTCCGACGTCGCACTTGGCACATCTTGTGCCACCCGGTTGAACCGCTGGATGTACTCCTTGAGTGGCTCTTTCGGCTTCTGCTTGAGAGCGAATATATTGAGTGTCGTCTTTTGATAGCGATGGCTACTAGCGGAATGGTGGAGGAAGGCGGTTCTAAACTCCATGAAGGAGTTAATAGAACCTGGGGGCAGCCTCTGGAACCATCGTTGGGCTACTCCGGATAGGGTGTTCAAGAACACCCGACACTTTACACCATCGGTATACTGGTGTAGAAGTGTCGCATTTTCCAACTTACAAGTATGATCCTCCGGATCTGTCTTCCTATCATAATCAGTAATCCCAGGCCCGCGAAACTGCTTCGGCATGGGGTCTTCCATAATCTCGGATGAGAAGGGAGTAAAGGGAGCCTTAGGGGAGGCCTTAGGTTTCTCCCTCTTCCCTTGTCGATCTTCGTGTCTTAGCGCGTTAGAGACTACCGAGTTGGCCTTCTCAATATCTCCGGGAGAGTCTCATCGGTGGTCCGGGGCGGCTCCGGTGCGTCGCCTCGGTGGTGTGACAGTTCTTCGCGGTTGGGGGTACGAGATGGAGATTCTGGGTATCTCCTCCCGCATAGAAGCACCTCACTGTGAGGTGACTTGCTCGATTTGGTGCTGTTTGAGCGTCTCTTTGATGGCATTGGCCACCAAGTTATCCAGTTCCTCTTTCTTCAGGACAAAGGATCGTCTCATCGGCTCTGCTATCGGTGCTCCTTCTGGTGCATTATTGGTTTCCCACAGACGACGTCAAACTTGTTTCAGAAGGAATCGACGTCGATGGTCAGTCACCAGGGTTCAGCCCACGCGGATGCTGACGCTAGAGAAAGAACTCACACATTGCGAGATTAACACGAGCGTTAGGGGAACACGCCGGAGGTTGTCCGGCGGAGCCCACTCCGACACTTAAGTTAGTGCCTCGATCCAGGAGATGAAGAGAAGCCAAAAAAGGTATGTGTGAAGTAGAGAGAGCCTCACCCTTTTACCGGAGGGGTTAGACTATCTTTTATAGTTACGGCGGCTGTCTCATGAGTCTCCACGATCTTTGTCACATCCCCCTAATTGTCGGTTACATGATAACCTTTGCAACGATCCACACCATCATTAAGTTCAGACTGTTGCGATAATTATGGGTCATAATAACTCCGCGATAATGGGTGATGGTTATCCGCAGATCCGAAAAAGGGAGACCATTCCTTGAGGTTGAATGCCTCTTGGGCTTCGCTTCCCCGAGGTGATCTCGGGGTCTTCTGGCTCGGGGGGTCCTGGGCATTTTGCCTTTCCGAGGTGGTCTCGAGGACCTGACTTCCCGAGGTGATCTCAGGAGTGCGTCCTTTGATTTGATCTCCAAGACGTGTCTAACCACGGGGGGTCTCGGGGGATCCCCTTCCCAAGAGGGTCTCAGGAGCTCCGGAAAGAGAGTCGGTCAGACTCGCTATATCTCGTCACATAGCTTCTTCAGTTCACGTGTCAGCCATGGGGTGCTCAACCCCATCAGTATCCAAGTAAACCTCACATCCAAGTGCTCGTATGAACTCAGAGTCCTGTATCAAGAATAAGGGGGTGCTTGGTAAGCGGGTTTAGAAGGCGGGAATGAGAATGAAATCTATTTTATTCTCATTTATGATGCTTGGTATATGGGAATCAGAATCAAAATATGGATATGATACCCCTGATTTTATAACCTGACCCCCACTAGGTTATCACTAAACCTATAAACCCCTTAATCAAAACCTATTTCTCATTGCCAAATGTATATCAAGCGCCCCCTAAGATTTAGCTATTTATACAGGTAATTAACTACATAAACTAATTACTAAACTAGATTAAGATTATGCCTAATTATGACGTCCATCTAATTAATTAACTATAAGTCCAATTTGTTGAGGCAATCTGTGGTCCGGAGTAACCATGTGTTTTGATGTTTGGGCAAACGGTTTAAGTTAGGTTTACCCTTGTGTATTTGATATGTGTATGTGAGTGTGCATGTTATGCAGGTTACACGTATTGACTTGGATGGACGGCCTCGGTACGGTGAAGGGTGGCATGGAGACAAGCTGGAGGCTTGTGTGCACCCGAGGGACCTTGGTAGAGCAGGGACGATGAGCTGAGAGGCGTGAACTTCGAGGCATGCGTAAAGGATGGCATAGAGGCAAGCTGGAGGCTTGCGTGCATCCGAGGGACGGGAGCCGAAGATGAAGAGGGTGTGAAGGCAATAGTCGAGGCTGTTGGTGAGGCGTCAGTTGAGTCGTGAGGGTACGAGTGTTGTGTGATTGTACTTGGAAAATCCTAGGGTTCGAGTGCGGAGTGAAATGTACTCGGGAAGGGTAACCTTAGGTGTGTGAGTAGACCAGTCAACTGTCCTGGGAGGCAGTCGACTGATAAAACTCACAAAGAGTTTTCAGGCCTAGACAAGTCGATTTCCCCAGGGGCAGTTGATAACTACCATTTTGTTGCTAAAATTAGGCTCTCAAATCCATGTTTTGATCCACTTTTATATGCTTAAGTTTGCATTTACATTAGGTTTCATGAATTCTTACTATTTTGTCTTTGGATACAATTCTTTCTATATTTGAGCTATTTTGGCATTAATTTTGAATCTAATTTTGTAGGCTTCAAATGACGATGGACTTAGATCAGATTGGACCAAACTTGAGCCAGAATTGGATCCGGATCAAGACGATCAAGCCTTGGATTAATATGAGCCGTCCGATCAAGGAACGGCGAGATCTGAGCCATCTGTCAACTTTTGATCAATCCGAGTTCAAGATAGAGTCAATCATGACCTCAGATCAAGATCTGAAAATTTCATCCAAATCAGAATTAATCCAGCCGTTGGATCAAGCTCGAGAGGGTCTAAGCCGTCCATTCAAAGATCAGGGCAATCTGAGCCACCCGATGTAGATCTGATCGATCCGAGCTGAGGAGGAGCATATCTTGACCCTTGATCAAGATCTGGAAGGTTTGGTTCAGATCTGAGAAGATCCGACCGTTGGATGAGGCCAGAACGATCTCAGTCGTTCAAATTTAAATGGGATGAATAAAATGCGGAATTCCCTCTTCAGATCGCGTCGTCGTCGGATCGCGTCTCAGTTTTCTCCCGTTCGTCTTCGTTCTTCAATTCCGATCGCACGCGGCCACCCAAATCGAGTTCTTCTTCAAATTTCAATTGGTCAAGATCAGTTCCGCGAGAGGTTCGCAATCGATTCATCTCTGGAAGCTCAGGCGAGGGTTTCACCATGAGCTCGCTTCATCCGATCAATTCTTGCTTGATTTCCATTCTTCATCAATCGGAACAAATCAGAGGGGTTCTCTGAGTTGATTTGAGGGTCCTTGAGCTACCACTTGCCATTCCAACCATCAAGGAAGAAGGGATCGGAGGAAGTTTCAGATTTCGCATCCAAGCTATGCCAACTGATCAAGGAGCTAATTTCTGTTCGATTCTCAAGTGAGGGAGTTCCGAGCTCGATCCTTGTGTGACGGCAAGGAGAAAATCTTGGTGAAGAACTTGAACTGGTGTCAATTAGCTGTAGATTTCATTTCTGTACTAAATTCTGTAACATTCCAGTCTTTTTCGAATCGTTTTAGATCGTGTTTTAGCTACTGATCGGTCATTCGACCGATCCAGGCAGCACTTGATCGGTCACCAGTCTGATCAGGCTTGTATCCGATCGGTCAGGCACCGATCAGGAAATCACCACTATAAATCAGCCCTGTTTTTTAGCATTCAAGTTGTTTGCGTGAATTTCATTCCATTTTTGCAACATAGCTACAGAATTATTGTTGCTTGTCCTTGAAACTAGTTTAGTTTTTCAATTCCATAATTTCATATCTAGTTACTTGTCTTGTTAAGTTAGGTTTTTACAAGTTGCTAGTTTAATTCCTGCTTTAGCTAATTTCATTTCAAACTATACTCTCATTCTTATTTTCAAAAAAAAAAAACCCCATTCCAATTTGAAAACCCAAAACATTTGACGACAACCAAATTCAACCTTGATTCAAACACTCACAACTAGTCCTTGGAAAAATACGACCTGAGGCCCCTATTCTACATTTAATTCTGTTAGCCAAGGGTTTTCAGTTATAAATTTCTAAATTTGAGTCTCATTCGTGACACCCGTTGTGGGCCACATCAGCAGTCGACTGGTAAATGGGCAGTCGACTGGTGGCGAGGGTTTCAGGTTGAGTTCTATTTAAGAGAACTCGGGTTGGGCTGAGAACTCTCGACAAAACAAGCTTGGTTAAGGCTTGTTAGTAGTCTCTAGAGCCCAGGTAGTGTCAAGGTGCTGTGGCAAGGTTTCTCTACCCACAAGGAGCGACAAGGGCTAGCCGGAGGTTATCCGGGGAGTGATCCACCGAAGGATTCTTGGATTAGTCACCCTTAGGGGTGGATACCAAGTAAATCTTCCGTTTTAGTATTGTTCTTCATTGTTAGTTTTATTTTTGTTTGTATTTCCGCTTGCGCAACTAACAACGTAGGAAGAACAAGTTCGAAAATCGCTATTCACCCCCTCTAGCATACGACATCGATCCTACAATTGGTATCAGAGCGAAGAACCGCTCTTATTGGACTAACCGCCGAGAGAGCACACGCTAGAGGAGAAAAATAATGGAAGACAAATTTGGGGATGACATCTACACTCCACCGCCCTACGACCATGAGGATTTCAGCTATTGGAAAGTAAGGATAGAGACATGGTTCGGAATGGAGTGGGATCTTAGGATTGCGCTTGAAGAGTCATTCGAAATTCCAAAGGATAAGTACGGGAAGAAGATTAGGCCTAGATATTGGAATCAAGAGCAACAAGATCAATCAAAGGCGAATGAAAAGGTAATTAGTATATTACTTAACATTTTGCCTACTAATGTGTTAAGTGGAGTAGGAAAATATCAAAATGCACATGAGCTATGGAACAAGTTGATGGAATTCCATAAAAACCCTACACAAGCTCAAGAGCCCGAAGAGACAAGCAAAATGGTCCAAGGAGAGGAAAAAGAAAAAGAATTACCAACATCATCAAGTGAAGTGGGAGAATTAAGTGAAAGATCATCCTCCTCATCAAGAGAAGAAGAAGAGGTGTCAACGTCAAAAATTGAGGGGGAGGAGAGACCCACTTTCACATCGGATCAAGAAGAAGCATCCACGTCATCCAAGGTTGAAGAAGAAGTCAACCTAGCCTCCACCTCCACCAAAGCAAAGAAGAAGGACCACATTATATGCTTTGGGTGCAACGAAAAGGGGCACTACAAGGATAAGTGTCCAAAGGGTAAGAAAAAGGAGGTAACCTCTAAACCAATTTCAATTCCTCTTAAATCTAATATGGGGTGCAGGAAGGAAGAAGCTCAAGCTAAAAGGAAGAAAATTAGATGCTTCACATGTGGAGAGCTAGGACACTACCACACCAAGTGCCCAAAGAAAGGTGAAATTAAGAAAATGGAGCGTCTAAGAAGATGGGAGAAGGAGGAAAGAAAGAAGAGAAGAAGCTCACAACAAGGAGGACTACAAGGGTAAGGGAGGTAATTCCTAACCCTAAATTAAAATGCAATTCAAAGTCAAGTTCCTCCATGCATGCTAAAATTAATAAAAATTGTTTGCTTGTGCATAATTTTGTTTTTAAATATCACGATAGGAATAGGAGTAACAAGGTAGATCATAACCCTAGGAAAAGTATGCATCATGATAGACCTAAGACCTTTGTACTTAAGGATCAAGGAATAAACCCCAAGAAGGGGAGACACATGCCTAGAAAAATGGATAGATCTAGGAATGTCCAAAGTGGACATATAGACTCTAAGGTTAGAAATCTAGAAAATGAAAATCAAGGCTTGATAAATTAGAAAAGACCCTAGAAAGATTCAAGGTTGGATTTAAGGGCTTAGATTTGGTGTTGGGTAGTCTAAAACTCAACTATGATAGATCGGGATTGGGATACCGGTCTAAGACCTCCAATGCCAACAAAAAGAAGTATGCTCGGGAAGCATACAATCATAACAAGAAGGAGAAGTCCAAGAATGGCAAGGGGGTGTCATTCAAAGGGAAAGAAAATGACTTAACCAAGGACAAAGTGTCCAAGGTTAAGAAGGTTAGGTTAGTAGGCCAAGAATCACCGGGGGCTCACCGGTGTGATCTAATGTGGATTGAGTCACCTAGGGAGGTGGCTAGGACTCAGAGCTCAAGGGGGAGCTCTAGGAGTCTTTGGGGTCCATGGTAAATGGATCTCAAGAGATGTTCTTTAGGAAGTCTAGGAAATTAGGAAATGTGCCAAAAAGGGTTTGGAAGACTTGGGTAAGTCTTAACCCTAGAGAATTGGCACATTAAAAGGAAATTTAGGAAGAAAAAGGTGAAATTACGATTATATTGGATTAAATTAGGTTTTAATGTGTGAATACTATATAATTCAATGATAGAAATGAGTTATAATCAATCATGAGAAGATACATTGAAGAGAGGTCAAAATTAGGACTTTTGAGAGAAGTTTAGATGATACAATTTAGAAAGAAGTTGAGTTTCATGCCAATCTTGGGATTTGGAGTACATTTGTTTAGAAACATATTTTTCCCAATTAGACATTGGCTCCACAAATCTCTCCACGAAATTTCAGATTTTTTGGAGATCTGTGGAATTATCTAGGCATTTATGAAATTGGACTGAAAACCTGAAATTCAGGTATCAGTCAACTGCCCTGGGGGGCAGTCGACTGATCTCAACCCAGAAACCTTCTGTTCGTTTTGCCAGTCGACTGTCCTAGAGGTAGTCGACTGATTCGAAGGTTTAGGTAGAAAAGACCTATTACATGATAAGAAGTTACAACATTAGAAGCATAGGAAAGATTCATGGGAGTTTACGTCATGGTTTCATTAATTAAAACCTCGTGACTTGCTTATATCGGTTAAGAGTTCATAAATTACTATTGAATGATAAGTTCTTAATACATGAGAGGATATGGATATTTCGCATATGTATCTAGGATGTAGAGGGAAAATTGAGGACAATTCCATGTGTCAAATTATAATGATAAGCCTTAGCAAACACATGGAATTATAGATGGATTTGAAAATTGATACAAAATGTCAATCTTTTGAAGAAATTAGAATTTATACCAAAAGTCAAGCACATTTGATACTTTTCATGGAATCATATTTTCTAGGATAAGGTATATCCTAGCAAATGTGCTTGCAAACCTTTAGAGTTTTCCGGGGTTTTTTTTTGTTGAGTTCTTTTTGGCACTAGGGGTAAGGTTGTTTGGGGTAATCCTTTGGTGGTATCCAAGGGGGAAGAACTTGGAAGTTGAGTTGGGTATAACTTGACCTGGTGCTATAGTGTTAAGTTGGGTAGAACTTCACCTAGGCAAATTGAAAATTGGGAGAAGACATAAGTAAAGGGGGAGGTTGCCTCCTAGTTGCCTTAATTTTCATAAGAAATTTTTGGGTTTTGTGTCAAACTTGGGAATGGTGATAGATACATGGTTGAATGTATTTTTTCCAAGTAGGTATGGGTACCACAATATTCTCCACAAAATTTGAGAATTTTTGGAGATTTGTGAAATTTCGGGTGCAATTCTGAAATTGGTCAGAAAGACTGATATTCAGAGTATCAGTCGACTGCCTTAGGGGGCAGTCGACTGGCCAGGGCTGGTTTGGGTATCCAGCAGCTGGTTTGTGTCCAAATGATAAGAAATAAGTATATGGGGATCTAGTACACTGTGTTTAGGATCATTGGGGATTAAAAGAACCAATAATTGGGATATTGTTGGGGACTTTTTGATAATTGGTAAAGGGGGAGAAGTGTTGAGTTTAATTTAGGAAACCAAACACACCTTGCTGGAAACCCTAGGTTTAGGGGGGGCTGAGAAAAAGGGGGAGCATGGTTGCTCCATTCTTGGCGTAAGGGGAATCTTGGAGAGGTTCTTAAAAAGCCTTTGTAAGTCCAATGCAGGGGGAGCTTTGGAGATGCTCTAAAAAACCCGTTTTGGTGAAAAGTCCTAACTTGGAGGGTTAGGTGTGGGGAGCTTTGGGATAGGTTTTAAAAAGCTCGTTTCGGTAAATTCCTAACTTGGAGGGTTAGGTGTGGGATGTCTTGGGATATGATCCATGTGTGCATTGCATATGCATTGGCGGTGTAAGTCCAAGATGGAGTCTTGGCAACGTAAGTCCAGTTGTTTGTTTAACATTGTTTTTGCTATTCTATACAATTTGTTTTCCCTAACTTAAACGTATTGCCAAACATCAAAAAGGGGGAGATTGTTGAGGCAATCTGTGGTCCGGAGTGACCATGTATTTTGATGTTTGGGCAAAGGGTTTAAGTTAGGTTTACCCTTGTGTATTTGATATGTGTATATGAGAGTGCAGATTACACATATTGACTTGGCTGGACGGCCTCGGTACGGTGAAGGGTGGCATGGAGACAAGCTGGAGTACTCCTTTAGCGTACGACATCGATCCTACACAATTAAGCTAATGATTTACCCTAATCATCGTCTCCCCTTCGAATTTCTATTTTTTATGAATTAATCAATTTACCTACTAATTAATTAATCTTCCTATTATTTATTTTGAGTACTCCTTTAATCAATCTTTTAATACCATACTTAATTTCTTAATCAATGATTAATCGCATTAATTAATCTACTAATAGTTAATTAATTACTCTCTTAATCAACTTCTCAATCTACAATTCATTAATTAATACCTTAAATCCTTGATTAACCAAAAATTAAATTAAATAACCAAATGGATTAATCTATCAACATTAAATCAAAATTCTTAATTTACTCTTTTATTAATGATTAATTTCTAACTAAACCAAATCAAAATAACAACCAAAACTAATTCAACTCGCAAGACTCCAACCCACAACAAAATACAAGCCATATCTCCTCTACTGATGAAGATACCCATTACAGATTACTCTTAGTAAAACCACAACACCAAGAAAGACCAAGCTAAACAAGGTTGACTAAACTCAATTCCAAGCCAACCTTACATGATGAGAAATGATACTCTGCACGAAATGTTAACACGAAAAGCTCAACGAACCAGTCAACAATCTGACGTGGCAAAAAAAGTGAAAAAAAAGGAGAGAGAATCGGACAAAACCCACGCGCATTCGGCTTCTTTCCCCATTTCTCTGCCTCATTCTCCACGCGCACACCCTCCTTCAGTCGACGCGCATCCGCCTCCTTCCCCATTTCTCTGCCTCCTTCTCAACGCGCACACCCTCCTTCTCCACGTGCACAACTTCCTTCAGCCGACGCGCTCCAACCTCAAACACTAGGGCGAAGCTGTGAAGCGAAACGAGCCCTAAAATCAAGCTCCTCCACGGCGTGGTGGCGCTCACACCCTCCCCCATTTCTCTGTCGCCCTAGGTTTTCCCCGATGCCGACCCTTACTCGCGCTCCAGCGGTCCCCCCCCCCCCCCCCCCCCCGACGTCGGGCCCTCCCGAGTACTTTCCTCCTCGTTCTCTCCATTTTTTTCCGTTTCCTTTTTGTTTTGGGGCAAGCGAGATATAAGCTTGTATGCTGTGGCTTGCTTATTGTCGATTACTGTTTCAATGAATTCATTAGAGTTTTTAGTAACAATGTTGTGGGCATATAATGAACACTTATTCTTTCACCATATTGGTATATCTTAATATCATTAATGATCAAACAAAATAAAAATATATTAGATAGTATTATTTTTATGCCTAGAACATTGCAACGATAATCGGCAATAAGCAGGAAATGGATTTTGTCATATTGGTCTGTGCAACATTGTTACTACTACACTTTATTTTAGACGTAGGAAATGGATTTTGTCACATGGATTTTGTGCAAATTGAACAAAATGATTCTATGGAAATGGATTTTGTGCAATCATTTTGTGAACAAAAGAATATTCTTTTTTGGTTTATGTTTGCCAATAATTATTTTGTTTGAATTTAGGTTGTAAAATTGTCATGGAGCAAGAACTATTAAATGAGGGTGATGTGCAAACGTTGGGTGATTCGTCAAATTCAAATGCAGTTGATATTCCACAGTTGGGATGCATTTTTCATCTTAACAAGAGGTTCATGATTTTTACAAATCATATGCACAAGGACTTGGGCTTGGTATTTCAAAGATAAGTTCCAAAAAAGGAGATGATGGTCAAGTAAAGTATTTTTCATTTGGATGCTCTAAGAATGGTCATTCCGTTCCTAGAGTGAAAATTCCTTTTATCGTAGACCTACTACTAAAACGGATTGCAAAGCAAAGATTAATCTTACAATTCTGAATGATGGAGTATGTGTCATCACTAGTATCCAACATGATCACAATCATACATTAAGTCCAAGGAAGTCAAGACATTTTAGATGTAATAAAGTGTTAGATTCTCAAACTAAGAGACAATTAGAGTTGAATGATCAAGCGGGAATAACTTTGAGTAAGAGTTTCAATCATTTGTTGTTGAAGACGGTGGCTATGAAAATTTATCATTTGATGAAAGAAAGTGAAGAAATTATGTGGCCGAAGCACGGAGATTAGGAATGGTGATGTAGAAGTCTTGAATAATTACTTTTGTCGTATGCAAAATAGAAATTCAAATTTCTTTTATGTGATTGACGTAGATGAGGATTCTCGCATAAGAAATATATTTTGGGTTGATGCCAGATGTAGGGCTGCATGTGATTCTTTTTCTGATGTTGTTACATTTGATACTACATATCTTACCAATAGTTATGATATGTTGTTTGCTCCGTTTGTTGGAGTAAATCATCATGGTGAATCCATATTACTTGGTTGTGGTTTGATATCCAACGAAGATGCTGAAACTTTTATTTGGTTATTTAAATCATGGTTGACATGCATGAGAGGACGAGCTCCACGAGCTATTATTACGGATCAATACAAAGCCATGGAAATTGCAATTCTTGAGGTATTTCCGGACTCTCATCATCGTTTATGTCTTTGGCATATTATGAAAAAACTTTCTGCCAAGTTTAGTAGTCATGCCAACTATAAGTTGATAAAGAGAAACATGAAGAATATTGTTTACAATTTTTTGACATCTGACGAATGTGATACCAATTGGAAAAACTTTATTGAAGCGTTTAACTTAGAGAAAAATGATTAGTTGAATTCTTTATATGAAATTCGTCATAAGTGGATGCTTGTGTATGTAAAAGATAAATTTTGGGCAGGGATGTCTACAAGTCAAAGAAGTGAGAGTATGAATGCTTTTTTTGATGATTATGTTCATTCAAAAACAACTTTGAAACAATTTGTTGAACAATATGACAATGCTTTGAAAAGCAAGATTGAAAAGGAAGAAAATTCTGATTTTGCATCATTCATTCTATCATTCCGGTCATTACTGGTCATCCAATTGAAAAGTAGTTTCAAAGTGTTTACACTAACAAGATATTCAAGTTGTTTCAAGATGAAATGCAAAGCTTGATGTTTTGTAATACTTCATTTGTGAAGCAAGAAGGGTCAACACTCTTTTTTGAGGTGATAGAAACTGTATATGGAAAACATGGAGCATCTCCAAAAGAAGTTTCCTTTTGGGTACAATATAGTGAGTTACAATTTCAGATGAAGTGTTTGTGTCGTCTCTTTGAGTTTCGTGGAATTGTATGTAGACATTTGATATCTGTTCTAGTGAAAAGAAATGTCACTATACTTCCAGAAAATTATATTTTGGAACGATGGTGCAAAGATATTAAACGGGGATATCAACGAATCGTCAATATTTATGATGATTCTTGTCGTCATGCAGAGGAAAGACGAAGATATAATAATCTTCAACTATTGTTACAGGAAGTGGGGCAGCTTGGGTCAAAAAGTGATGAGAAGTGCTTTGTTTTAACAAAAATATTGAAAGAAGCGAAAAAAAAAATTATGGATATAAATAATGATGATTCATTGGATGGTCACCAGGACAACAACAGAATACATGAGGAATCAACAAATGAGAGAACAAAGTTTCAAAGTCCATTGAAAGTAAGGTCTCGTGGACGTCCATCGACAAAAAGAAAACAATCCAAAATTGAGTAAATTGTGAAAAAGACAAAGGCAAAGTCTCGGAAAAAGGTTTGGTTGTATATTTGATGTCATTTGCTACTTTGGTGTTAAATGATTTTATTTTTGTTATTTGTTAACATTGAACATATGCAACCTTCTCTATAGGATTCTACAATTGATGAGTTATCAAATTTGAATCCCCCAAGTATGATCGAAGATCAATCTAGTCAAAATGTAAGTTATGCCACAAAATTTTTGGAATTCAGAATTTGGTACTATTAATCTTCTCTTTTTTATTGGTAGGTTGTAGTTGAAAAAGTTGCAGGATTGTCGTGAAGCGTGGTTGCTACTTGCAAGCAATCTGGTAATGGTTAGCAATTTGGCAATCTGGTAATTCATTGTTTCTCTTCCATGTGGACTTCGTAACACAATTTGAGAAGCACTTGTTTTTGCTGTCTAGCTAAAACAAATAACTATCGGCACACATCATCACAATTTAAGAAGCACTTGTTTTTAGTTATGTTGTAAGCAATTTGGAATACAACTATGATATTTAGGGTGAATGATTCTTTATTTATTGGATAAAAGCTGAAGATTCTTTATTTATTGGATGTGTCATGATTTGTGATTGAGTTTTGCTTAATTGTTCCAATCATGTTTTGTTTATATATTTGCAGATGAAGTTGGCATGCTAATTGTTATTTGGATCAACCATGTTTGAGTTATGATTCTAGTGTTTTTGTCAATAATTATGAACTTATATTGATATATGTTGATGCAGTCTGGCCCGGTTGTTGTTTTGGTGTTTGACAATGATTTAAGTTTGGTTGAATGAAATTCGGGTTAAGTCCAGGTGGATCTGGGAGATCGCACGCTGGCATGGAAAAAGTCCTAACTTGGAGGGTTAGGTGAAAAGTCCTAACTTGGAGGGTTAGGTGAAAAGTCCTAGTCTGGAGGGCTAGGTTGGATGAAATCTCGGTGAGTGAAGCCGGGTCCTGGTGAGTAAAGCCAGGTGGTGGAAATCCCGGTGAGTGAAGCCGGGTCCTGGTGAGTGAAGCCAAGTGGTGGAAATCCCGGTGAGTGAAGCCGGGTCCTGGTGAGTGAAGCCAGGTGGTGGAAATCTCGGTGAGTGAAGCCGGGTCCTGGTGAGTGAAGCCAGGTGGTGGAAATCCCGGTGAGTGAAGCTGGGTCCTGGTGAGTGAAGCCAGGTGGTTGAAATCCCGGTGAGTGAAGTCGGGTCCTGGTGAGTGAAGCCAGGTGGTGGAAATCCCGGTGAGTGAAGCCGGGTCCTGGTGAGTGAAGCCAGGTGGTTGAAATCCCGGTGAGTGAAGCCGGGTCTCAGTGAGTGAAGTCGGGTGACTGAAATCCTAGTGAGTGAAGCTAGGTTGAAATCCCAGTGAGTGAAGCCGGGTCCCGGTGAGTGAAGCCGGGTGACCGAAACCCTAGTGAGTGAAGCCGGTCATAGCTTGGAGGGCTAGGTTGAAGTCCTACTGAGTGAAGCTGGGCATGGCACGAGTCAGAGAAGGGTTGGAGGCTTGTTCTCGTGACTTAGAGTGCATTTGGGCATGCCTGGATCGGTCTGGTGACCGATCAGGGAAGTTGGCACGGTGCTCCTTCGTGGATCGGTCTGGTGACCGATCCAGCGATGATTGATCGGTCTGGTGACCGAACAGGGAGCAAAACAGTGAGGTTGAGTTCCCTTGCTGATCTGCTCCTGATCGGTCTGGTGACCGATCAGGATCACTGTGCAGATCGTTCTGGAGAACGATCCAGCATCGTAGGTTCCTCTCTATGATCGATTAGGACGGAGCCTGATTGGTCTGGAATCAGCCTGATCGGTCTAGTGACCGATCAGGGCACAGCCTGATCGGTCCGGTGACCGATCAGGGCACAGCCTGATCGGTCCGGTGACCGATCAGGAAGCATCCAGTGAGTTTTGGGAACCTTACTGCTCGACTCCTGATCGGTCTGGTGACCGATCAGGGATACTATTCAGATCGGTCTAGAGAACGATCAAGTGTCGCGAGATTCTCCTTATGATCGATCAGGATGGAGCCTGATTGGTCTGGGAGCAGCCTGATAGGTCTGGTGACCGATCAGGAGCAGAACTTTAATTCAAATACGTTGTCAGAAGCTCTGATCGCGCTGTTTTCTCTGCCGATTCTCTGATACACTGCTGATATATGTTGATATGAGTTGCTAAGCTTCTATTAGAGTGTGCAGGCTTTACAGGGATGATTCAAACATTGGAGGAGAGTCAATGGGAGGCTTTCCTTGGAGCAGGTTTGGCTGTTTCCTTGTTTCAGATCTCAACGGCGTCTGGAGAGCAGCTGGCAACTGACGGAGGCTCAGCTGGAGAGGGTCTTCAGTGGACTGAGTGCTCAGGGAGTCAGGGGGCCAGGCTGTGGCTTCAGTGGATGCTGATGGAGAGCTTGATGATGGGAGCAGATGCTTAAGACGAGGCTGGAAGCAGAGGAGCGACAACAAGGGAAAACAGACAGGAACTTGAGGAGTTTGGCTGGGCTGTGTGTTGTGCTCTCTGTTTCTTTGTGCTTGAGCGTTCTTGTTTCATCTTTGTGAGCTATCCTTCTCTTAGTCTCGTGAGCTTATCTTGTATCCTATTGAGATGCTTGTGGAGAGGTTTCTCCACCGAGAAGGAGGCGCTGTTTTATCCGGGTCACCGGGGCTTGATCTGCCGACGATCAAGGGATCGCCCACCTTACGGGCACGCCAAGGAGTAGGGGCAAGTTATCCCCGAACCTTGTAAACGACCATTGTTAGCGTATTGGTTTGTATTCTTCCTTCCCTGCATTTCTGTTTCTGCTGTTATATTTGTATTGCTTCCGCTGTGGCTAACCTAAGTGCAGAGAAATTTGAAAACGACTAAGTCTTGAGGGTCAGGCTATATTCACCCCCCCCTCTATAGTCATCTCGTCTCCAACAATATCAACCATTGCGAGTAGGAATTTTAGAAGTTGGTTTTGCTTGATAAATCTGTTGGATCGAGAGAACCGATAGAGGGGGGGTGAATATCGGAAAACGTTCGGATTTTAGAATTATAGAAATTACGCAGCGGAATAAAAACAATCGCGAACACAGGTAGTTTTACTTGGTTCGGAGCCTAGGTCGACTCCTACTCCAAGGCCCACGGTCGTTGACCGTTTTCTGCGGGCAATTCTATAAGTTCGCAAAACAGTTTACAAATGGATGTTACAATTGCAGTATAGTAAACACAAAAGT
Source organism: Boesenbergia rotunda (assembly GCA_024364735.1). Taxonomy (NCBI): domain Eukaryota; kingdom Viridiplantae; phylum Streptophyta; class Magnoliopsida; order Zingiberales; family Zingiberaceae; genus Boesenbergia; species Boesenbergia rotunda. The sequence continues at coordinate 31,404 of JAGFNQ010005221.1, read as the reverse complement.
AAAAGATCGCTCTTCGTTACCGACGTCCGGTGTGGAATGTTTCTCGGAGCAGAGGGACATCGTCGGCGCTTGTATCTCGAGTCGGGAGGTTTCTGGAGCAGAGCGCGGGAGCGGAAGAGCATGATTGCGTTGAATGAAGTGTTGTTCAAAGCCTTGGGGTCGACGGCCCTTTTATAGGCCCTGGGGGCGCCCGGAACGTCGGGGGCGCCCCCCCCCCCCCCACGTGTCGGCCGATCCGACTTTCACTCGGTCAGCTTCTGATCCCTTCAAACTCGGGATCAGATCTTGACCGGGGCGCCCGGGTTGACCGGGACAGAGCTTATCCCTTGGCTTCGCTGGCTTCTGCTTCGATGGCTTGCACAGGGGGCGCCTGGGACGCTGGGGGCGCTCGGGAGCACAGGGCGCTCGGGAGCACGGGGCACAGGGGCGCTCGGGAGCATGGGGCGCCTCGCCCATGAGCTGCAGAAGCAGTTCCTTTGCTCCATGTGTTTTGTGTTCACCTTGGGGGCGCCCGGGACACTCCGGGCACCCTGGTCAGCTGCTGCCTCACTCCTTTGAGGCTCTCTGAGCTACAGACACTCGTTCCTTCGGTCCTGCATCCAGGGTTAGTCCAAAACACCATAAAGCAATAAGATGTTAGTTTATACAGCCTTAGCTGTCTTGGTTCAGACTTTGGGCCTTCCAAATGGAGCCCTAGGTCGAACTAACGCCTACTGTTCCCTCGACGGGGAACGCGCCCTCACCTACTCCTCTCGGGAGAATGTACCTGATGCCAACCGGCTCCTCCGGTTGGACTTTTGCCTAGCGGTCCTTTGCCAGGTCTTGGATACCAAGCTGTCCTTCGCCTGGCGCCTAGCAGTCCTTCGCTAGGTCTTCAGTCCCAAGCTGTCCTTCGCCTGGCGCCTAGCAGTCCTTCGCTAGGGCTTCAATACCATGGCATTCCATCGCCAGTGCCTAGCAGTCCTTCGCTAGGACTTCAGTACTCTGGCATTCCTTCGCCAGTGCCTAGCAGTCCTTCGCTAGGACTTTTTACCCTGGCATTCCTTCGCCAGTGCCTAGCTGTCCTTTGCTAGGACTTTTCCTGCACACTTGAGTAACATGTCAGATAACAAATAAGACTTAACTTTTGAACCCTTTTGCCATTATCAAAACTTAGGTTCGACTTGAGTGCTTTCTACACCAACAATCTTCCCCTTTTTTATTTATGGCAACCCTGGTTCAAAAAGTTAAGTTAATCAGAGCAAGTAACGTTAAATTTTGTTTCCTCCCCCTGGAAGGAATCTCCCCTTAGATTTTTCAAAAGTTTGTGGGGTTTTTGAAAATAGATTCTGAGTCTAAAGATGGATTTTACTTAGAATAATTTTCAACAGAAGGCGGTGTGTTTTCCAAACTAATTTTAGTTGTGTACTTTGAAAACTTAAGTTTAAGTACTTTGGGAAACTTTTGAAAACTTAGATAGTCTTTTGAAAATTTTGAGTTTAAAGTACTTAGAAAGTTTTTGAAAATATGAGTTTGAGTACTTAGGAAAATTTTGAAGCCTTAAGCTTAAAGTACTCACAAGTTTTGAAAGCCTTTAAGTTTTAAAGTACTTGGTAAACTTGAAAACTTTATTTTTAAGTACTTAGCATGTTTTTTGAAAACTTAAGTACTTAGTAAAATATTGAAAACTTAAGTACTTAGTAAATTTTGAAAACTTAGGTACTTAGTAAATTTTGAAAACTTAAGTACTTAGTAGAAGTTTAGTAAACTTAAGTTTTGAAGTATTTTAGTAAACTTAAGTTTTGAAGTAGAAGGAATCTTTTGAAAACTTAAGTTTTGAAGTACCTAGAAGGAATTTTGAAAATAAGTTAAGTACTTTTTGAATAAAGGATAGAGTTTGAAATTTTGAATTTTGAAAAATTTAAACTCTCCTTTCCTTTCCTATCTCTCCCCCTTTGCCATATATCAAAAATAGATAAATATAGCAAAGATAGAATAATCAAATTGTATAAAGGAAATTAACTGGCTTGATTTTGCTGTACTGAACCAATTCATGATGAGAATTAGATCAAATCAGTTTCAATTTCCTCTTTAAGGGACCTGTCTAACCCAATTAGCTACTTACTAACTGTTATAAACAGTAGTTTTGGCTAGGGTTAGTCAAGTTAAGTGTTCTGTTCAAGTTAGATTTTCTAAACTTGACGCTTAACTTGATTACTGTGTAAGTTGTATTTAGTGCCCCAATTGCTGCAGATGCACTGACTTAAAGCATCTTGAATTAAGGCAAAGACCTAAGCATCTCAACCCTTTCTAGGTTATCAATCAAAAGTACCCTAAGGTGCTTGTGAGATGTTGGCTTCTAAATCTATAGGTGCATGCATTTCTAGGGTTAGGGCCTAGGCTAAGTCCATTTTCGAAAAAGCCCTAGTTTTGAAAGGGGGTAGTTTTAAAATAAAACTAAGTCGAAAACTGTAACCCTGAAAATTCTGGATCTGAGGTTGAAATTGTGGTGATGAAAACTCAAATTGAGTAGGCTGAAAATTCTGGTTTTGTTGTTGGAAATTCTGAAATGGTGGCTGCCCATGCTGAGCTTGTGGTTGGAAATTGGGCTGAAATTGCTGAAATGATGGCTGCCCAATCTGAAAATTCTGGAATAATGGCTGAATGGGCTGAAAATCCGGCTGAAATTGTTGGAATTGCTGTGGTTGCTCTAATTGTTGTAATGGTGGCTGAAAAAATTGATTGGGTTGCTGAAAATTTTGGTTGCAAGGTTGTTGAAATTGGTTGATAGGCTGAAACTCTGATGGCCACATTTTTATCTTGCAGCCCTGTCACAAAACAAACAAGAAAAATGGCAGCAACCGTATACAAATGATAAAGCAACAGAAAATAGAACCCAATAATATGTCAAAAAGCATACAAGCAAAAATCAAACAAATCAACTAGTTGCTTCCCCGGCAACGGCGCCAAAAATTTGACGGACCCAAAATAGACTGTCACGAATGTGGGCCTCAAATTTAGAATTTATAATTGAAAGCTGGAAACCCTTTTTACAATCAAAATCTGAAAATGTAATATAGGGGCCACAGGTCGTATTTTTCTCGGGGACTAGTTGACGTTGTGTGATTCACACTTGTATTTAGGTGTCGTTTGTGAATTTGGGTTTCAAATGTGATTGGGTTTCAATTAGAATATGGTTTGCAGTGAAAATAGAGGACTTAGCTAATAAGCCAATGAATCAACAATGTGATAGCAATTAGTAACTCACCCACTGAGCAATTAAATCGACTATGTAATTTGCAAAACTCGGGAAATCAGGATGATATCAAATTGTTCCTAATGTTGATATTGTTTGCCATTCAAACCAACTAAGGGCTGAACATTCTATAAACAATTGATACAAAGTCATTACCGAGGCTTAATTGATACAAAATGCATGCATCTAAAGTTGATGTGCAGAATTGATGTTAAGTGCAGGAAATGTAAACTTGAGCAGTAGTAGGATTTAAAATTCAGAAACCACTTGATGCAAAACACCCTGTTCCGAATGTAATGGTACTCCAAAAGTCTTGTTAATTTTTGACACCACCCAATGCCGAAACTTCATTCAATTAGAGGTGCAGAATTTCAAACTGAGATGCAGAAATAATACTGAAATTCAATGAAAAGTTGGATGAAAAACAGGCTGATTTCAATCCTTATAACACACTAGAGTTTGCATACAACTTGGCACAAACTAGGGCTGGAATTTCACTTGAAACATAGTAAAAGAATGAAGCAACTTGATACACAAGGGAAGTGTTTATGTGCTGAATTCTGCTACTAAATTCAGAAATCGCAAACTGCCAATTCAAAGGTAACTTGACCAATTCAGCTGGAAGGTAAAGCTATAAGCGAAGTATTGTACATGAGCTGGAAGAATTCCAAAGCTCGTTGCTGACCAATCAAACAGCTGCAATTTCAGATGTTTGCAGATACTGAATGCATGAATGCAGAATTGATGCCTGAATGAAACTGTGTACAGAAAAGCAGTACAATTCCAATGCAACAATTCAACAACAAACCAAACACAATAGGATTGAACAAACTGCAATGTAATGTGCAGACGAAAACCACGGTTCAGAATCAATTCGTAAACAACTAAAGGCAACAAGGAATTTCAGCACTTCACAATACAGCTGTAGAAATTGAAACAATTTGATGCAGAGTTGATACACAGGAATTAGCTGGGAAAACAAACTGAATTTTGGCCTTACCAAGCTAGACAAGATTCAGAAATGAAGCTAAGATCTAAGCAAACTTAAACTAACTGAATTAACTCACTGAAAGTGAAACGAATTGAAAATCTCTGAAACTGAAATGTAATTGCAGGAAAAATGGACTGATACGCAAGGAAAGAAAAATGGCACGCAGGAATTTAATTGCAAACTGACTGAAATTTGATCTAATTGTCACCTACACAAGCTCATAAACTACTAAACTTAAAGATTAACAACCTAATTAAGCTCAACTATTCAGAAAACTAAATCTAAGCAACTAAAAACTGAAATTTGCAGGAAACAAAACAGAATTCGGCAGAGTAAGAAATTACAGCTAAACAAACGAAATTAAACTATGAAATCTAAACTCAATCACTCCCTAAGCTCAAGAACTTCTTGGTCGTCAATCAAGAGCCGGCTTCGAACCCCTAGGCACAGCAAATCAGTGGAAATTCGTTTTTGAATTCAAATCTGCTCCAATGTGCGCTTTGTTGGAAATCACAGTCCGATTCACTCCATCTCCATTGGGTGAGCTGCGATGATGATTTGGGAAGCTTCTAAACTCATCTGAGAACCCCTACAAATGGCTCGGAAGCTTTGAAATGGAGTGTGGAAGAGAAGACAGTGGTCGGACTGAGGAAATGCCGAAACCCTCAAGCAATCCCTGTTCCAGCGCAAATTCGAGCTGAATTCTTCAAAGAACGATCGCCAAAGACTCAGAATTTGATCCAAGGAGAGATTGAGTGGTCGCGCCTCGAATTGGAGAAGAAATTTGAAGAAAAACGATGAACAAACGAAGAACAGTGAAGAATTGCGGCGAAGACGCGACAAGGCTAGCTGCGGCGAAATTTTGATTAAATAGAAACCAATGGACGGCTCAGATTGCTTTGATGAAATCCAACGGTAGATCTTGGTCTGATTTTAGCCAAACTTTTATGATGATGATCTGGGGTCAGGATCTGCTTCGTGGTAGCTCGGATCCTCCAGATATGCAACGGATGGTCCAGATCAACTCTATCTGTGAATGGACGCTCTAGAGCCCTCCTTGCTTGATCCAACGGTTGATTTAGCTCTGATTGGGATGAAACCTTCAGATCTTGATCATAGAGCTTGATCAAACCTAACCCTAGCTCGGATTGCTTCAGATCGTCCCGGATGGCTCAGATCTAGCCGCTTTTGAATCGGACGGCCCAGATTAACCGTAGGCTTGATAATTCGATCCGGTTCACTTCCGACTCAAGTTTGACCCAATATGCCCTAGGTCCAGGATCCTTTCTTGCCTACAAAAATATATCAGAAAATTAGTGGCCAAATAATCCACAAATTGTGTAATTTTGCAATTAAGTCCAAAATAAGATAAAGTTCCAAAACCTAGGGTAAAATCATAATTAAGCAATAAAAACATGGGTCAATCATGGATTTTAGCAATTAAAATAATCAATAAAATGGTGCTTATCAGTTGTCAAGCAAGGGAGAGCCTCGGACCCGCAAGCTCAGCAAATCATGGGGAAAACTTCATCCGCGATTGAATACAACTCAAATTGCCCATTTCTGAATTTTCCATACGAATTCTTCATTGCAGCTGTGTCTGCGTGCGTGGGTGAGTGGATGATGATCCAAGCTACTCAGGGAACCCCTCTGGATAGCTCAGGTGGAAGGTAGTAGAGCACAGCCGATCCGAAGGGTGTCAATTGGACAGAGCTGTAGAAACCTCTCACAAACTCTGTTCTTGGGCAATTTCGATCCGGAAACAAGACTGATGGCCTCCCCAATGACCTAGCACGTGAATTCAGCAAGAAAATCGAGTGGTCGCGCCTTGGATTGAAGGAAGAAACTAAGAATGAAGGAAGAACACGAAGAACGGGACTTGCGGCGAAGAACTCTGAAGACGCGACGACGGCTGAAGGCAGGACATTTTTGATTAAATACTTAAGCATGGACGGTCCAGATTGATCCACTTCAATCCAACGGCTGATCTTGCTCTGATTTGAGCCAAACTTTGATGATGATGATCTGGGGTCAGGATCTGCCTTGTGGTAGCTTGGATCCTCCAGATATGCAACGGATGGTCCAGATCAAGCTAATCTTTAAATGGATGATCTAGAGCCCTCCAAGCTTGATCCAACGGTTGATTGAGCTCTGATTGGGATGAAACCTTCAGATCTTGATCAGGGTGCTTGATCAACCCTAGCCCTAGCTCGGATTGCTTCAGATCGTCCCGGATGGCTCAGATCTAGCCGCTCTTGAATCGGACGTCCCGGATTAATCGTAAGCTTGATAACTCGATCCGGTTCACTTCCGACTCAAGTTTGACCCAATATGCCCTAGGTCCATGAACCTTTGATGCCTACAAAAAATAGATCAAGAATTTAGTGGCCAAATAATCCAATTTAACGCAAATTTATAATTTAGTCCAAAATAAGAGTAAGTTCTAAAACCTAGGGCAATTTCACAATTAAGCAATAAAAATATAGGTCAAACATGGATTTTAGCAGCTCAAATAATCAATAATATAGTATTTATCAGCGACCCCTTAACAGCAAACCAAATACAGCAACCCGATACCCAACAACACTTCAAACATTTCTCGCACAAAAACATACTTTATTTCAGAAATAAGAAATCAGAGCAATCTGAAACCCATACACTCCAAACATTTCTCGCACAGCCAATTCAGAAAAAGACAGCAAAAGATAGAGCAGCAACTTTAGCAAACTCTGGATGAATCATAACAAGACATCAAAAATCATAACAAAACATTGAATCACAACAACATTCAATCACAACAATAGCAACACAACCAATTGAGAATCACAACAACATTCATCAAAAATCTACTTGAGAAGAATTATGACATCAATTAAGAATACTATAATTTTGCCAAACAACCATAGCAAATCATTTCTCAACCAAAAAACACTAAGAAGACACATTAAAAAGCTAAAAACTTCTTTTAATACTTAAAGAGTTATTAGCTTACATCAACCACCAGAAAATCATTACAATCCAAGTAAATACAACTACAACGATAGCAAGTTTAAACTTCCTATCAAGTGAACATATTTCATCACTCAACTTCATAGTAACAGAATTGTTTACATTCTCTAAGAGATCATTGCAATCAACTGCACCCTGGTAATTATTAGATTTCTTCAATTCACTGATCTCCATATGTAATTTCTTGTTTTCCTTCTTCAGATCATTAATAATTGTCTTAGTTCTTTCTGAAAATGCAGGATCATGCCATAAGAAGAAGCCACACCCCATTTCCTGATTATCAAATAATCTTAATAAAAATCCAATAATTAAAAAACATATAAATACAATTAATTTGGAAACAATTTAATATATATAAAAAACTTACTCTGAAATTTGGACATGAAAAAAATCATCTTCTTGGATTAGTTTCCTTCCATGATGTCCAAAGAGTAGCTTTTAATCTGCAATAACATAATATATGGGGAGTTTCATCTTGTTCATCATTTGTGCATCTTCTACTACTGAAATAAGTTGTTGATGAAGAGCTAACTGCCATGAAAATATGTTCCTTTGTCCTACAATTTTTTATATCAAAATAGTAGTGAATCATACTTTCTATTTAGATAATAAATTGTTATACTAACACTTAGGAGGCCACACTGTAAATTTGAGCATCTGCCTGCTCGAAGAGACTGCTCAAAATATCATAGAAATAACAGTGTCATTTTTATAGAGAAGTGAAAGAGGAAAATAAAGAACGTATACGTCGTACTTACGAGAAAATACAGATTCAAGTTTGAACATCAATATACTGCTTATGAAAAACGCCGAACAGAAAAGTGAAATGATATGCAGAGCCTCGTTTTAGATTATAGAATTTAAAACTATTCTGGAAAGAAATTCAAGAGGATCTCATCTCTGATCATTCATTATTTTTTATCTTCTAGAGTTGAATTAAATATCATTTTGAGCTTGTTTATCCTTGTTTTGTTAGTCAATATATCTTACAATATGTAGATTTTGATTATGAAAACCAAACATATTTAGGCCTAATGCATTTTAAATACATTTCTAGGGAATTTATGGAGAAATGATATGCAGCATGAAATGATATACATTTCCCTGGAGCTAGTATGATATAAGATGTTGAGAAATAAACCATAAACGTATGGAGAAAAACAGAGGAACACATGGAGAGGAACTAATGGAGAAAAATAGAGGAACTCATGGAGAGGAACTCATGACAGTAAAAAATGTCTAGATACTCCAAACTTATTGAGAAAAACTTGTGAACACTACTAACCATAAACACGGAAAAAATAGAAAATCAAACCTTGCAGATGCGTCAACCGGATCGAGAGAGATGGATGGGAGTCGACACGACTTCACGGCTTCATGTTTACGGTGGCGTCGCTGATCTTGTCGGCGTCGATAGTGGTTGTGGTGCGTCACTTGCTAGAGAGATGATAAAGGAGGGAGGTTCGATCTGGCCTGGAGGAGAGGTGGCGTTGCCGAGCATGATATGGCCTGGAGGAGGGGTGGCGTCGCTGAGCTTGTCGGCGTCGCTGAGCTTGTCGGCGTCACTGGTGGTGATAGAGTGCGTCACTGGCAGAGCGCTTCGCTTGCCAGCGAGATGATGAAGGAGGGAGGTTCGATCTGGCCTGGAGGAGAGGTGGCGTCACCGAGCTTGATAAGGGAGGAGAGGTGGCGTTGCCGAGCTTGATCTGGCCTAGAGGAGGGGTGGCGTCGCCGAGCTTGCTCTTCGCCGGCGCAGATTTTAGGTCAAACCCTTTAGGGTGGAAAATTTGGCAGAGAGATGTTAAGGAGGGAGGTGGTGAAGCGATGGGCCAAATTTGCGTGAGCGTGTGACTGCTTTCTCCTTCGTTTTTCGTCATATTGCTGACTAGTTCATTGAGCTTTTCGTGTTAACATTTCGCGCAGAGTATCATTTCTCTTACATGATAACCCACGACAACAGTAAGCAAGATCAAGAGAACAATTCTTAAACTACCCATCCTTACCTAAGATGGCCGATGGTGGATTCGCTGTGGTCGCGTGAAAGAAGAGGAAAGAAATCGTGAAGGGGAAGGGCGTGACCGCGATAGCACAAAAGGGAGAAGAGGGATTGCCAGAAAATAGAACACAACCTCAGATCAATCTGGTTGGTGGTTGGAGTTTGGCCGGTAGCACCACTCGTACTCGCGGCGGAAGCAGATCAGAAAAAAGGGCGACAATCTGCTCGGCCTGAGGACTCGCAACGGCGATCGAGTAGAGCCCTACTAGCTGTTGGTGGTGGTTGCTCCGGCGAGGACAAGTGGCGACCAGCTAGGGAGAGGTCGGCAACGTCGATCGAGAGGAAGAGAAGAAGGGGATCAGGGTCGGCGATGGGATTAGGGCACAGGAGAGAGGGGGGAGGGTTTTCATCCCTTGCCCTTGCCCTTGCCCTTGCCCTTGCCCTTGCCGCCGGCCTTCATCCTCTGTGGCAGCACGATCTCGCCGTGCTTGAGGACGGGGATCTCCATGAGGGACGACAGCTGGCCGTACTTCTTGCGGAACTTCTCCAAAATGAAGATAAAACTCTTACTGCAAGGAGTGTGAAGGATTAGGGCTTCGGCGTCCGCAGGAGGATAGTTAGGGCTTCGGTGATACCTGCTTCGGCGAGCGGGGAGGCGGGTCGGATCGGCGCAGGCGGTGACGAGGAGGGAGGTGGTGATTTGGACGAGGGATGCGGCCGCGAGAGAGAGACGCCTTGATGCTTGGACGAGGAATGGAATGGAGATGGATCTTCGCGACGAGGAGGGAGGCGGGCTTCGGTTAGGGTTCTGCGAAAGAGGGAGTGAGGAAGTTGCGGATGCGAGAGGAGAGGAAAGCTAGGGTTCGGCGAGAGAGGGAGAGAGGTTGCTGCGGCGAGAGAGGGAGAGAGGAAGCTGCGGCGAGAGAGGGAGAGAGGTTGCTGCGACGAGAGAGGGAGGGAGAGAGGAAGCTGCGGCGACGAGAGAGGGAGAGAGGTTGCTGCGGCGAGAGAGGGAGGGAGAGAGGAAGCTGCGGCGAGAGAGGGAGAGTTGAAGCTAGGGTTCGGCGAGAGAGGAAGAAGTTCGCGAGTTTATTTCCGTTGCCACGTACGCAGCTTACGCAGTTCGCGAGTTTATTTCTTCTCTGTTGCCACGTACGCAGGTCCGCAGTTCGTCCGCAGGCGGCGACCGCAGCAGATCGCAACTATATATATATATATTATATAAATATATATATAATATATATATATATATATATATATACTAAAATTTAAATTTTTCCTCAATTAATTCATGAGTAATGATACGCACAGTGAAAGTGAATATCTCAGTGAAAACTTTGACCATCAATCGGTGACACATTCGATGTGTGATCGTTGATCGGAGACTACCGACGGCCTCCGACCGCTGCCCCGAACCAAACTATACCCTGGGGGTCACGGTGAACCCGTCGGGAATCGCCGCAATTGTGATCTCGCATCATTCACCGTTGATTTCGACGGGTTCATCGTTGTCGGCGATCCTGACGGTTCACCGTCCTCTCAAGGTATAGTTTAATTCGGGGCGGCGATCAGAGCCCGCCAGTAATGTCCAATCGGCGATCGGGCGTCGAACGTGTCGTCGAGTGACGGTCAAAATTTTCACTGAGTCATTTACTTTCACTGTGCGTATCATTTCTCATTAATTCATATCTGACCTATCTCGTGGCTAATTCGGTTATTTCCAATTTTTATCTCTTATTTATGATGATTATATATATTTATTTTTAACCATATTTTACACCACAGGCCCCGTCGGTCCACCAGACCTGCAAGGACTTTCTTCCTAGTGTTTGGTCCTCTTGAACAACTCATATCCTTTGTTCAAGGTCAATATTCTATTAATATTGGTTGACTAGACCATAGGTTTAATGGAACGGTTAGACCTTTTGCAGTCTGGACCCTGATATCAATTGTTAGAACCAAAAAAAATTTCATATTTCTACAATGGTATGATATTATCTACTTTGAACCTAAACTCTTATAGTTTTATTTTTGGACTCTACCTAAAAGGTTTCATACTAATGGAGATATTTTTCCCTTATAAGCTCATGATCTTTCCCATGCATTTTTAACGTGCGACTATATCCTTCGTCTCTATACCCATTATGTATCAGATATTCATCCGAATACTCATACCCATTAAAGAATAAAATATTTTATATACTAATAATTTTTCTTTCATCCAACTATATCATTCAAAAAATACATTAGAATTAATATCATATATATATATATATATATATATATATATATATATATATATATAATTTTAAAATTAGATTAAACAACTATATAACTTATTTTTAACATCAACATAAATAGTTAGTGGGTTTCGAGGAAAATTCTTTAATATATATATTATTTAATTGATATTTGAATCAGATATCGAATATCGATAATCTCTTCATATTTTCCTCTATTCGAATGAGATATCGAATCCTCTATCATAGAAAGAAAGAAATTGTCATCTCCACCCAAAGCATGAGTTTGTGTAAAATAAATTTTAATCCATATTTTTTTATTGATAATTTTAAATTTTTAGTCAACTTAGATTTGCTCACTAATTTTTAATTTTTTATTAATTAAACTTAAATTTTGTCAATGACTTTTAAATTTTTATAAGTTAAAATTAAATTTGATCGATAATTTTTAATTTTTATGAACCAAGTACGACAATAATTTTTAATTTCTGAACTTAGATTTGGCATGTAATTTTATATTTTTTTAATTAACAAAATTAGATCTGATTGATAAATTTTAATGATTTACTAATCAAAATAATTTGGTCAATAATTATAAACTTTTTACTATAAAAGTTAAATTAGGCTTATAATTTATTATTTTTTCTAGCTAAAATTTGATATAATTTTTAAATTTTTTAGTGATCAAAATTTCAAAATTTGATTTAAAATTTGATCAAAATTTAATTTAGATCAAAGATAGATTTGTCTAATAAATTAGAAATATTTATTAATCCTATTTATTAGTATTGAATATTTTTAATAAAATATAATTAAAAGTTTTAAAATATATTTAATATTGTACTAAATTATTTCTTATCATTCGCCCCTCCGTAATTTATTATGCACATTTTTATATAATTTAACTGATAAGGTAAATATTTTTATTTAAATAAATTGGAATAAGAATTTATTAAAATTAAATTTAACAAAAGGACAGTATGATAATAAATTTTCATTTATTGTCAAATTATATAGTATTTTTAATATTTTATTGATAAAATTTAATTTAATTTAATTAATTAACAATATTTGTTAGATAATTGTATTATTTTTAATAAATTATATGGAAAATTTGACAGAAAAATTTTTATTTTTAAAATTTACTAATAAAAAAACTAAGATTTAACACTAAAATTATTATGGTGTAATTTAATAATTACGAATTGCTAAACAACCTTTTACAATTGTTCTTTTAAATTATATTAATAAAATTAAAATATTTTTTATAATTTAATATTTATATTTTAAAAAATTATTAAAGCTCCAACTATTTTATTTTCTAACCTAGGTTTTCAAAATTGAAGAAGGTCCTGCTCCTGCGGCACGGCTGACCACCGCTTCCTCAACGCTGCGACAACCTTCAACGCTCTCCTCCGATGGATTCCCTTGACAAAGGGTGCATGCCTCTCTCTTCTTTTCAAAGTTATCTCCTTGTGGAATTGCTCTTAAGTTTTGTCCTGTCATTGGTAGTTGTATATCGAAAAAAATTAGATTTTTTTGTTCTCTTTTATTTTTCCTCTAGAAGTGTGTTTTCTTGTGCCCTTTAGGTACAATCCAGGGCCTGATTTTGAGGAGAACACGAAGGATCCGCTTGTTGATTTTTCCGTGACAGACTCCTCGGAGCTTTGGCTCATCCAGTGGCCCATCAATCAAGCAAGTATTTCTTTGGTTGTTTGTCGTAGTTGGCTCGCTGTTGTTCATTGTAATTGGATTTTCACGATTTGGTTTTGTTATTATAACGGCAACAATGATGCAGTTACAACCTGCCGATTTTAATGGGAAAGAGATGACACTCAAGTTACATAAGGATGGAAAGCTTGGTGGGTTCGATACTTCATCTGGTAAGACTCGGGGCTACCCTTGGCCCATTCAAATATCCATGGTTGTTTCAATTGTGCAATAATTTGAACGACTTCACATTTTATTGAGATGTAAGTGTAATTTCGTTGAACATTATACACTTTCAATTCTTTCTGTCAATCAGATTTTCATACATTGATTCATTTAAACAACTGTTTTAGCAAACAATAACCTATTGAGGTGCATATGCTCATGGATTACTATCTTATGTAACTAGTGTCTCCTATTATATCATGGTTCACTATCTTATTTAACTAGTGTCTCCTATTATATCAGAATCGTAAGTTCACTTTAATTCTCTTTTAGTACTCGAGGTTTAAGAAGATATTTTTAGATAAAACTATATCTATGAGTTAGTGTGCTAACACAAGTCCTTTACTTTTGGTTCAATAATTGCCTCAAAGTTTAAAAAAGTGGAATTTGTATTAATATTTCCAGGGAAGTCATATGATTTGGTGAGCTATGCTGCTCATGAGCCAGATGCAACTGTATTCCTCGCATCTGGATCAGAGACGAAAATAGGTATGTGTTAGTCAGCTTTACTTCTCTTCCTGCTTTTTGGTGTTTATGAATGCTTGCTTAGGTTTTAATCAATTCAGAAACCATATTATTCCTTTCTGTCTTGACATGTGGAACTCATTTCAACTTGTGAACCATTGTTTTTCACTTATTTTGTTGATCATGTGGAGTCTATCTATCTTCTCCATATATATATGTATGTAAATGGGTCGTTAAACCAGCTAATTACACATTACCTCTTTCTGGCAGTTTGTATGTGTGACAAGGAATAAAATTATCTATCTTGTGTCTTTTTCTGATAGCATGAAACTAGATATTTCATTTATCGAATTACATCTTATCTGGTTTTGGAGAATGAGCAGACAGTTTATTCTGTTTCTTTGCTTACTCAAGTATGTTTGGTCATTCTCAGAAACAGTCATTTCTTGGTCCATATCTTTTGGCTGCACATATTTTCAGTTTCCACACAATCATCGTCTTTGGGCTACCTCAGCTAGAACAATTTTGTAAAGTGAATATGCCCCGTGTTTTTATCTCAGTAGTAACTGATATTATGTGCCTAAAGAGTTGTTAGCTTCGTGATTTTTTTTATTCTTATTTTGCTTTTATTGTATTAGAGATTCTCAGCTGCTAAACATATTAGTTTCAGATCTGTGATTAGTATATTTAATAATATTATATTATTTTTATATTGGCATTGTATGAAACATGGATCTTTGAATGCAAAAGGTAAAACTAGCCATTATTCATCAGCTATCGAGCAATGTCCATTCAGTGTATGGTTTCCTTTTTCGTAACAACTTCTTGATTTAGATAACTACTGAAATTTCTAGAAGAATGATTGGAACTTCTATGCATTGTTGTTAAAGCACATACATAAATTTGTCATTTCTTAATAATCTTTTAGCCAGTCAGACTAAAGTTCAGACATGTTTTATGATCCTTTAGGCTTCTCTTAGATGCTGCCAACTTATATTATTGGACACACTTCACATTTTAATAATCATCAACCAAGTGTTTTTTCCTGAACGAACAGTGATACTGAACCAATAAGATTCAGCATGCTACCTAACACACAAATATACCATATGCACTTGGGAACATATACTTCATTGTGTGGCTCTATTTAACCATATTTGTATGCCTTTCATTTGTTCTTCTTTTCACATAATTTTGTATAATGTTAAAGAATATTGTCAGCTTCTTTACTTGAGATTGTCTTTCTTCAGTTGGGAAGATTGCACGGCGTGTTTGCCTAGTTCGTTATCCAGAACCCAGCGATCTGGAGAAACCTGAGGGTAAGTCTCTGCATAATTTGTTTGTCCCTTGTTTCAATCTTCCTACTGAAACCTCAGCTAATTTGGTTTTCTCCTTGGCACTTAATTTGAACTCTTAACATTTCAGGTTCTGTAAGGAGATCATACCCTTCCTGTGCCACTTCACTGAGAAAAGATAGCAAGTCTCATGGTACCTTTGCTTCTGCATATGATCCTCAGGCACGAAGTACAGAAATGTCACACAAGTCCAAGAAGAGATATGAGGCAAGAATAACACCTTCTGAAGCATCCGCTAAATCCGCACAACGTTCTTCCCATGCTTTCGGTCCTGACAATGAAAATTCAAAGAAGAAAAAGGTCAAAGTTGAGGAGTAGTTTTATATGAATATTGCTAAACAATAGAAAACTTTGAAGTTTGTTGTTTATTGCACATCTAAATTTGATTTGGTTGGCAACCTCTCAGACAGCTTAATATTGGAATTCTTCACGACAACTATAAAAGTTTTAAAAGGTCAAACAGTAAGTTAGAAATGTGAAATATGTACTCATAATGTGAAATAGAGCATTCTAATTCAAGTGCAATCAAATTAGTAAATTTGATATTTTCTAATAGCTTGAAGTCGCACTATAAATTTGCTTAAAAACTTGCAGTAAAAGTTTTATTGACATCCCAGTTAAGCCTTGTCCATTGAAAGCTCAGAAAATAAGTAAATTGTTTCTGCTTACCAGGTATTTCTTAAAATCCATCCATGTAGGGACAACCATAATAAACGTTGCTGCTTGAGTAACTGCTAGTTTACTGTGGTATGATTTTATATAGCGAGTTAGTTGATCAGTTCTACTGAAAAATTTGCATATGGTGCAAATTTTTTAACCATCTGCTCCTCAAAAGGTGATATGAACCTCTTTACGCTCAGCTACTAGGATTTGTTTACTTACCGATTGGATCAATGCTGCTTTCTCAACTTATCAAGCTGGTTATAGTAGATTTCCCAAGCTATGCATGAATCACTATTGATCACGAATTCAAGTTGCTTACAACGATCTGAGTTAAATAGAAGGTTCAAGTGTTCCAATTTAAAATCGAAAATCAATCGGATCAGTAGTTGGCAATTGGTAGAATTCACCCTTGAGCAAACAAAGAAAAGGAAGAAGCATTCTATTAATCAGAATGCCCCTAAATTATGAATGTCAACATAATTACCAAAACAAATGCTATTAATCAGAAGTGACTTATGGTTTCCATGCAAAGGGATTGGGTGAATTGAGGAAGAAAGGTGGCACAGATGAGAAAATGGTGTTCTTGTCAATGGCCTCACTACCATTGCTCCTTGCCAGGGCCACCAGAGCAGCAACAAGTCCAGCATTGCCGGCCAGTGTTGGCTCGGTGTAATCTCCGTCGGTGCGAGTATCAAAGAAGCGCTCATATTGGTCAGGTCCGCTAACCATGGCCCCTGTTATGACATTTGGATTGGGTGCTTCAGAATCAAGCCACTTCCATCCACCAGTGCACGAGTACTTGTTGTCGTCGCGAGGTGTAGAAGCGCCACGGTGATGAACATTCTTCGGGTACTTGTTTCCAAACCCTACCAAATAGCTTATGTTCTTTGGATTTGCTCCTAGAATGTAGTTGACCTGCATGAGTTCATGACAGTTTTATCAGTTTGGAAATTGTTTCACAAAGTTGACCGTTTAAGTCGCACCGAATATTTAAGAAAGAACCTGAGAGGCAGCAAAGCTGCGAAGCGTGCTTATGTTGAAGTAAAAGGATCCACAATGCCATCCTGGAACTCTACTTTCACTCATGTAGTCGGCATAAACAGATGCAAGGAAGGCTGCATTTGCAGCGTACTGCAGTTGCCTTGGTTTGCCATCGTTCAGTTGAATTAGCCCTCCTATACATCAACAAACAAGCAAGAATGGTGTAAAAATTGATTGAAAAAAAACAAACAAAACAATAGCAGTTCTTGTTACCTTTAGTCCACTTGAAAACGCGAAATTGGCGCAAATAGGAGCACATGTTCTTACTAGTGTCGGCATGAAACCGGCCGAGCATGTCTTCCAAGGGGTAGCCCGGATTCAAGAAGATCCTAAGCCTTGTCAAAAGGAGGATGGCACCTGGAAGTTTGTTGTCCCAGCTAAAAACTCTGAAACCCCCCGACTTCTTGAGGTCGGCATTGGCATTCTTATAGATGCTTGGATCAGTGGCAAATGCCAAATAACTGTAATTTCCCGTGGCATAGTATAACCAAGCAGAAGCCCATATGTATTCATCCCAGTAGCCACTGGAATTATAAAACTGTGCTATCATCTGGTTTCCAGTGGAGTATGGTGCTTTGCTCACTGTCTCTGTGGCAAACCGGTAAGCTGTCTTTGCTGCTTCGACAAGCCTTTTGGAGTAAGCATTTTCCTCCTTGAACACCAGCGATGCTGCAGCTAGTGCTGCAGACACCTCGCCTCCTAAATCTGGTGCAGAAGTAGAAGTTTGCACGGGTCGGGGATAGCTAATGTCTTCTGGCCTTTGCCAACAATATCCATCATCGGGATTGGTCGAATTTCTCTGTGAAATTCCCACCTGATGCCAACAGATGTCAACAAAAATTAAAGCAAGCTTAGATACACAGCCACATATTATCTCGTTCTGAATACCTGGCTATACATTTTACTTATAGATGGGGCAGAGGAATTGAAGGTGAGGAGCAAGTAATCGATGCCCCATTTGATAATATCCTTGATATGGTTGTATTCTCCAGTGGCTTTATATTTGGGGCCATACTCTGCAACTGACCAGCTTAGCAGTGTCATGGTAAAAGCCATTGGAAAATGGAACTTCATATTGTTTCCGCTATCATAATATCCTCCAACCAGTCCACCTTTCAGATCCGATAGCTCTGATCCATCTTGCAGTCCAGAATCGCCTCTCCAAGGCAAGGCATCGGTCTTCGTTAGGTGGCCAGCTGATTTCGACGCAATATGAGAAAAGTAGAGAGTTCAAACGAAATCAAGAAGCAAATAGAAGAGAAGCTGCAGTACATTTCTGTGCGTTGAAGAATTTGAGGGCGAGGCTGAGCGCGACTGTATACTTGTCCGGCTTCGGAACCGGTTCTTCGTGCTTCGCCGTTCTCCTCGTGACGATCATCGAAATTCCAACCACGGCAATGGTGATCAGAGCAGGGAGAAGAAGCCACCGCAAGCATTTCATTTTGCACAGAAAAGCACCAAACTCGGCGCACTTGTCATCCTTGTTCTTCTTTCTGTACTCCCGTTGCGCAAGAAGCCACCCGAGCTGCGTCTCGTCGAGCTCTTTCCGGCGCAGCGGCGTCGGCGGGTCGGACTGCGTGGTGCTGCTCTGCTGGTCCTCCGCGGGAGCATCGCGTTGGATTTCGAAGGAGCCGCCCCAGCGATTGGAATAGTGCATTAAGGAGGGAGTTTTACGTCGATTCTAAATGAAGAAGAAAAAAGCTATAAGCAAGACTTCAACGTATAGATCTTGGAAAGGGATTAGGGTTTGGAATTTACCAAAGACTAATTGATTGTGAATGAACTGGCTGGTGGCTCTGCTTCACTTCTCCAAGGTCAGAAATTGGAACTGGTATGACAAAAAGTAAAAAACCGTGACATGAGGCGAATGAATCAGGGAGTGGCGGCGGAGGAGGTAATCGATATCGCCCGGCGAAGCGGCGGTGGAGGAGGAATACGAAGAGGCGGCGGCGGCGGCGATGTTAAGGGGATTCAGCGGGGGAGAGTTGCACCGGTCATTAATGCAATTAATGGAGCGGCGTCCCTGTCCAATTTTGTACCGTTTCCAAATTCAAAAATGATAACAATGTTAAACTCAACGTAAATGATGTGAGATTCTAATTGTAACGATCTTCAACGGATTCACCATGCCTCCTAGGTTATAATTTTGTTTAGGGCAGTGGTCGGAGATTGCCGTCAGTGTCCAAGCGACAATCGGACGTGTACACGAAAAATGTCACATCATTCATGTTGAATTTCACGTTATAATTTCACGTTCTCTATCGTAGTTTTTCCAAATTTGTAACCGTTTTGTGATTCGTGACACTAATGATATCAATTTAAGGCAGCCATTATCCTTGGGTCAACCATCAACCCATTGAGAGAATGAATCATTGCCAACTATATCAAAAAGAAAAAAAAATACAAACTGTACAAAAATAATTGAAATTTACAAATTTTATACTTCTACAATAGGAGAGGAGAAAAATTAAGAAAATAATATGAATCTACTTTTAGAGATTATAGGATCTCTGATAATGAAAGATATTTGAAAAGATTATTTTTTCAAACTTTTTAAATATCTTTATTGGAGGAGATATTTGAGAGATGTTAGAAATTATCAGGTACAATCTTATGCCTAATGTTTTCTATTCAAAAAAATTTAAAAAAAAACTGCGTGAACTAATTCATGAGTGGCATGCAGCAGGGCCCGCCAAAGGTGGGAACGATTACGTATTTAATATTTTTATTATTTGTTTAATTTATAAATATTTTATTGTGAGATTTAAAAATATTTGAATGGTAATACGAAAATGAAAATGAGGATCATAAACTTTTACTTTTAAGATGTTAAAAGAAAATTTTAAAGAAGATTGAAAATGTCTTTTTAAGATTCTAAAGTATCTTTATGCTGTATCTAATATGAAATTAGTGACTCAGGATATGAATCATATAAACTACAGGGAAAAAAACGAAGCCTCTATATCACTGAACTCAAGCTCTGGTATAATTAAGGATGGAAATAGATTAGGCAGTCTGTCAGAGACATATGGCCTGAACTGTGTTTAGCCAAGCCAGGTCAGGTCTGGTCAATTTAGAAATAAGATAATATTCACATTTATTTCAAAGTCTATTTTTCTTATCAGGTCAGACCCAGGCTCAATATAAAAATTATCAAGTTTGACAGGTTGGTCTGGGCCTGTTAAGGCTTGGTTTTCGACCTATTTAATGCTTTGGCCTGTATAAAATGTTTTAATTTGTAGGCTTTGTAAATAGGCCACAGGCCAAGTCAGGTTATTGAATAGGCCAGATTTAGACTAATAACAAAGCTTATAACAGGCCACAGGTCAGCCTCAAATTATTTTATTACTATACAAGTCTGATATGTTAAAGCAAAAATCTGACTAGCTGGTCTGTTTCCAGGCCCTATGTATAATTAGACAACTAGCAATCCGAAGTATTTAAATCCGAAGAGCATTGAATGAGGGAAAATATTAACAAGATAATTATTCTATGATATTGTACAGATCTAATAAGTCTAATATTATCGATTTTATGATAAAATATAAATAAATAAATAATAATAAAGAATATTTTATAAATCAGGAATGATATTTTATCTATGATACAGATGAGATATCTGATAAAATATTTTATATTAATTGAAAATTGATTCAAATTTTATTAGAATAAATATCTATATAAATATAAGTATACAACTTGGTCATAAATGGCGAATCGTTCGTCCTCAGCGCCCTCGTCAATCCGTCTCAGGGCTAACACGGAGGAGGTAAATCACAGGGGCTACTAGCTCGGATGCTGTGGCTAGTACGTGAGGAGGGTGGGTATATTGGCTTTGCTAGGATTTGACACCAGACCTCTTAATGACAATATCTATATATTAATCATCAATCCATCCCATGAAAACGCCAAGATAATTATTCTTATTTATAATACTACCATGGCTCCATCCAATAATCTCAAGATGCATGGTTTTCATGGTCGGGCTGAGGCTCGATCTGTTTACTATAATATTTATTTCAAGGGGCCAATCCCTGTACTCCTGTGAGTTGGCCCCACTAATTAATCACTCTAAAATTGCATTCTTTCTGCTAAATGATCACATGAATCTCGCAATAAATTTCTTCATCCCGATGGTAGAAGGTGAAGAAGACGTCCCGGCTTCATATGCTCATGATTAACTCATGGGATTTATTCAGCCAGAGTCGAACGGACTTCTGAAATAAGGGACAATCTCATCTGAAGTAGTAGAAATAAGGGACAATCTCATCTGAAGTAGTATTTGTACTCATCCATAATTGAATCATGCCTTCGGAATGGTAAATTCCATTTAGTACCGACTTGACTATATTTACGGAGATAATAAATTTCTTCCCTCTCACATTTACAACAAAAGATAAAGTTGTCATCTTAGTTACTTTTTCAAGAAGATCCCACGCACTCTAGAAGAAGATAAATTATGAGGGATTTTTTATTCTCATGTAATGATCTTTTACATAGAGGGCATCAGTCATCTAACGAAATATATTTTTTTCATCTATTGGAAATTGATCTCAAATTTTATTCCAGCAAGGACCCGTATAGAGATTAAGTGTAACCTATGGGATAATTAATTTCTTCACTGTTGTTGTAATAAAAAGTACTAAAATCATCACCTTAACAAATCCGTCAAGAACATGCTATATATTAGGAGGAGGTAAATTATGAGAAATACTTTAACTTAACATGATTGTTCTTTGTATAATGAGGCAAGATATTCAATGAAATGTTTTTTAATTAGTTGAAAATTGATTCTAAATTTTAATACCAACTAGGTAGAATCCGGAGGGCTAATAAATTTCCTTCACTCGGTCCTATGAATCGTTGCGTGAATAAATCCAAGAAGAAGAGTCCAGTTAAACAGTTTATTTGGTATTTATGTAGCAAAAGCTGCATGAAGCTTTGTGACGCCACGCCAAAGAGAAAGAGAAAACTTTCAACTTTTTGTACATTATATTAATGAATCTTTAACTTTTTGGTACCAAGAGATCCAAGCAGATACGTAAATCCTGCATGAGAAAAAACAAGTTTATGATCTGTGAGGAAAATAGTTTAACTAAGCGTGCTTTTAGACTTGAATTTCTTCATTCTTAATAGGTTCAGTAACTCAGTGGCAGTGGCATACTTTATGATTTTACAAGGAAAAGAGATTTTTTGAATAATTAATGGTCTGCACTGACATGTGAGGCATCATGGAGAAGATAGATGGAAACGTAGGTGCATGCTAAAGGAACCAGTGACAGACTTAGAATCTTGCCAGCAATCATTGTATTGACGATCTACTCTTGAAGTTGACTGAATTATTTAAAAGAGGATAGCAACGAATGATGCGTGTGAAAGAATGAATAAGATTGCATAGGAAAAGCAGCTACAAATTCAATCCAACTCATCGAGTTGATCTGAAACATAACTCAGAAACCAAACCATTTATTCAAACTTTTAAATTCTGTGTAGCCATTAATATGCAATATTTAATGTAATTTGAGCTTTAAAACCAACTGTTCATTAGGTCCTACAATATTTGTTGTGGCTTGCTTACTTAAACAAATGGAAATAGAGATGACAATGCAAACAGAAATGAGTTATGAACTTTTATTCCATGATGAGAAAGAGTGAGACACTGTCATCAGGAGACAGATGCAGCTTTTCACCCACAAGATGCAAGATAGGAATCCTAAGATTTACTGCTGAAGGGCTAATTAATTAGCCAATTTCATCAAGAAACATAAATTAATTTATTTCTCACAACATCATGTTGTCAAATCCTGCAGAATGCAAGAGCACTGCCTTGATTTCTTCTGGCAGGGCACCCGGGCCGTCTTTGCATTGCTGGAAAAGGAAAAAAGAACAAGAATATAAGACAACATGGCCAAGATAACGTGATCTATTTTGCCTTTAGGAAGATACGATGAGAAGCAAGCTTACCTCTGCTCGGAAAACATCCAAGGCGAATCCATTGAAGCAGCTGATGACAGCCTGCTGAATGTCGAGCCCCAGGCTATCAAGGGCCTTCATGGTGGAAAGCAATAGGCCAGGTCGACGGGCACAAAACATATGGATGTTGACTGCATGACCTTCTCTTAGCTTAACCTCGATCTGTCAAGTGCGCAGTATTGATCTTCAGTAATGGATGCAGCAAGATAAGTTAATCAGTGTATGCACTAAACTGTATTGTATTAACATTGATAATCATGCATTATACCAGACTGTGATTCACATTAAGCCTTAGTTGCATTTGATAAGTGCAAAGGAAGAACCTGAAGCACCCTTCTAACGACAACAATGCCTTTGTACTTTGACCATAATTTTGAAATATGAAGTCATACATAAACTAAAGGAACTATATTTGGTAGCCCAGCCAACATGAAACACCAAGCAGTTTTTCATGTCCATGCTTTTGGTGACTGAATCTCTAGATGGTTAATGTATGCTACGTTGATAATGACCTTTATCGATATAGTCAGGATCTTTGAGTGTTAATTGCAATGAAGAAAGATCAGGAAGAAGAGACAGACCCTTGCTGGCTGACTAGTTGGGCTCGGTAAAGAGCTTGAGCAAAGTTCCTCCTTCACACGGCATGGTAGAGTAGGCAGTGTTGGAGTTAAAGGGTGAAAGCTAGCCACACTGGTACCAGCTACAGAAGAATTCGAAGGTGTCGACTCTAGTTCATTGTGAAGCTCATTGATCCTTTGCAAAAGCTCCTTTAAGTACTCGATTGCATCACCGAGAATTGAAGCTCTGTCCATCTACAAGGACACAAGGAATTCACTAAGATAAGAATGTAGGCATATAACAAAGTTTGTCATTGTTCCTACGTGATTAAAATGTTTTGACCTTGAAACAGTGGATAGGTACAGCATAGGAGCGTAAGATTGTGTGATTATTGAATCGAAGATGAAACTTCATGTATATTTAACAGAGTGAAAACAAATGTTCTTTTATTCAGAGAAGGGCATAATACCTCAAGTGACAAAAAAAAGTACATACAGCTAGTTTGGCATATTAATACATCATATCATTATCATCGACACAATTATTGAGAAGGCAAAACTACTACTGGAGAAACTAGAGTGCCCATGCCACCCAATCTCTAGCAGAAACAAAAAAAATAGGAGGTTTTAAGCAATCCTATAGCTTTATGAACAAGGAATCATAATGTTAGTTATGAAATTATAGCAAATAGAATGATAATGAGTTGGATGAAGTGTTTAAAAATAATCAGATAATTGACACTCTCGTATCCTTCTATGGATTCAACAATGGTTTGATTGCTTACTTAAGGACCACTACTCAAGATCATCCCCCAGGGAGCATTTTGCCATATCTCATACGAATTATTCAGCAGCTGGACAAATTGGAAAGCGAAAAAGAGGAGTTCTTTGACAATATCATGAAACATGAAACCGCTTGAGGAAAAAAAACAAAAAAAAAAAAACATGAAGATCTCACCTTGCTGATTTTGGGAACCACAGATCTTAGCATGTAAAGCCGGTCATTGAGCTTCTTTCTCCTCCTCCTCTCCGCCATCAAGTTCTTGGCAGGAAGGCCCTTCCTTTTGCCCTTTTGGTCTCCACCACCAGTCACTGTGCTGTTGGCAATTGAGTTGCTTCCTCCGCCGCCATCCTTTCCGTTCTCTTCGCCTCTGGCAGTATCTGTGGCGCCGTCATCTGTGTCGTAATTCAACCCGGAAGCATCCATGCTTCCGTCGTCCATTTCGTACTCGTCATTCCCCTGCCTATTCCTTGCGATCTGTTCTTCCAAAGCAGACTTCCCCCGATTAGCCTGCCCCAGTCCTTCCGGATCCCATAGTCCCAGAAAGCTGCTTTTTTCAACGCCGGAAGCCGAATTCTGCCGGAGAGCGGCGGCCGCCCGCTTCTGGAACAGAGTCGGCTGCGCTCCCACCGGAGGGAATATCTCCAGCGGCCTCAATAATTTGGACTTGTTGAGAAAAGGAGAATTCTCGAAGTTGTTGAAGCTCGTGGCGCTGAAGGCGCCGGCGGAGATGGAACCGGAACAGTTGTCGGACGGCGGAAGAAGACGGACGCCAGAAAACTCGGCTGCTGAGCTCAGATCGGCACAAAGGAGTTGGTCGCTCGCACCCAACCCAGCGAAACCCTGGACTCCTTCCCCCTCGCCGCTGCCCCCGATGCCCCTGTTCATCAAAACAGACGAAGCGGACACGTGGGAAGCCGGAAGAAACCCCGGAGCATCGCACCCGAGATCGAGCCCAGCGTCGAAAGGAGTCGAACAAACCGTGCCAAAAAGAGAAGCAAAGCTCGATTTTCCAGTAAAAAAGCGGGGATTTTGGTCGAGGTCATCGGCGGACGGGAGCAACAAGGCCTCGTGCGGCTTAGGATTCGTAGGAAAGGTCATATCTTTGAGCTCCACATGCGACTGGAACCCGTCGAATGGATGATGAGCGATAGCGGACACGGGCATCAGGTTATGGGCGGCGGCGGCCGGAGTAGTCCCCCCTAAGTACCAGTCGTCATCGAGCATGGACTTGAAGTTCGGGAGGCCGAGCTCGTCCTTGCCGTCGCCCATCGCTCCGCTGCTGGCACCGACGGCGGAGGCCGTTCTCGCCCACGATGCGGCGTCCTCCTCGTCGCAGGCATCATCGGCCCACACGACGCCATTCATCCTCGAAAGCATGTACTAGCTAGATCCTCTGTTCCTCCCGAGAAGAAGGGGAGAACGAGTCGGGCTCCGCTGCTGCAGAGGTCGCTCTCCACAACCACTTGTAGGAGAGGAGAGGAGAGGAGAGGAGATGGATTTGAAACGTTACGTTTCCTTCTCGTTCGCTCCTCTGTTACTTACCATAATTAATTATCGCTGTTTTAAAGTTCTTTATTTATTTTTCATTTTTTGTATAAATGGAAATTTACAAATTTGTTCTTGCTTTTTAATTTCACCTTTTCCTCGAAAGCGTTTTGGCCGGTTTCAATGATAAATTCTCCACTAGCAGTAGATTTTATAAAACGAAGATCATTTTTTATTTTACCGAAAGTGCAAAAAATGGGGAATGAATTTTTTTTTACCCTTTCAGAATCTGAAAATAGTACATTTATGACCATCACGACAATTTTTTAATAATCAACTTAGTAACATATTAATTCACATACCAAAAATCTAAAGGTGTATATATGAAAATAATATACCGTGTGCGCTCATACGTAGCTATCTCCTAATTAATTGGTGAATCGATTAAGATTTATATCTCGATTGGGTGCATGCTTCAATCTATTGAGGCTTGGCCTCAGTCGACTAAGATCATGTCTCAATCTCAATCGATTGAGGCACATCACAACATCTCGAATCAATTCCTGAATTAATTCGAGACATAGTGTCGCAATATGATCGGATTGTGATTGTAGTCTGGTCAGAATCTAATCCCCTTCCCCCCATAGATTCACCAGTCCCCCCAGATTATAGTTTGGGTCGAGCCAGGTGGTCGGGCGTGCACAAGCATCTCGATCATGAGGCGCCTCAATCGATTCAGCAATCGATTAGAGGTAGGGGTGAGCAAAAATTCGGGTAAACCGAATAAACCGACCGAACTAACCGATTTTTTAATTTCGGTACGGTTTATTCGGAATTTCGGTTAATTCGATTTTAAAAAATCAGTTATTTCGGTTATATCGGTTCGGGTTCGGTTTTGCATGGTGTTATTCGGTTAAACCGATCAAACCGAAAATATCAATTCGGGTGGGCCGTGGGGGCTGAACCGTAAGGCCAGGGTGGGCTGGAGTGCGAACTGTGGGCTGGAGTGAGGCGGCGCCCGCCTGCCGCCTGGTGTAATTAAAAAAGAGTAAAACTCTTAAACTCCCGCTCGGCCAAAAGTAAACCAACAAAATCCAAAAGCCAAAAGGTAATTAAAAAAAGCCTGAAGCCAAAAGTAAAATCCCTAAACTCCCGTCTCCCGCTCGGCCGCACGCTGCACGCACCCGGCAGTCCGGCACCTGGCACCACGCAGTCCTCCTCACCCATTCACGCTCGTCGGCGTCGCTCGCCTCTCGCTCGTCTACAACTTCGCCGGAAGTCCTGCGCAAGCGCAAGTGCGCAAGTCCTCTCGTCTGCGACTCCAGCCGATCTGCCTGCAGCCCTCCCTCGAGTCTCCTTCCTGTCAAAATTATTCGGTCAAATCGGTTAATTCGGTTAAAAACCGAATTAACCGATTTTTTATCAGTTCGATTTTCTCGGTTTTTACTGCGAAATTCGGTCGGTTCGGTTTCTTTGGAGAAAATCGGTTAAATCGGTATTCGGTCTATTCGGTTCGGTTCGGTACGGTTTTAACCGAATACTCACCCCTAATTAAAGGCACCAAATCAATTAATGAATCGATTGGGGTCGAGTGTCATGCATAATCATGTATAAAAGTATCGTGCATTAAAACACACACACACACATCGCTTGCGGGACTTGTACACACCTCTGCAGGTCATTGCCTGCTCGACTTGTACGCGCTTGACGGAAGACGCCTTCCATGCATGCATGCAATGGAAGGCACCTTCCATTGATTTTTTTAGGGTATATCTAGGGTTTAAGATTTTAAGATTTAGAAGTGAGGTTATAGTGAGTTTAAGCTAATAAGATTTTTCCCTAGAGTTCAATCATTGCTCTTAGGTTATAGTATTCAAAACAACCAATTTTAGAGACTTACGGAGTATATTATATGCATTTAACATTTAAAATTTTAAGATTTAGAGGTTGGGTTATAGTGTATTTAAGCTAATAAGATTTTCTCTTAGGGTTTAGTCATCCCTCTTAGATTAAAGTGTTTAAAATAACCAATTTTAGCTTACGAGATATATATATATATATATATATATATATATATATATATATATATATATATATATATATATATATTAAAGTGTTTAAAATAACCAATTTTAGCTTACGAGATATTATATATATATAATATATATATATATATATATATATATATATATATATATATATATTTAGCGTTTAAGATTTTAAGATTTAGAGATTGACTTATATATAGTAGGTTTAAGTTAATAAGATTTTCTGCTAGGGTTCAGTTGTCATTATTGAGTTATAGTGTTCAAAATAATCAAATTTAGATATTCACGGGATATATTATATATATTTAAGAGTTATTGGAGAAAATATTAATTTTAAAAAAAAGGGAAAAAATTGAGGCGCCTCAGAGGTGTCTCAATCATAACTATTCTTTTTAAAAAAAAAGGGGACTTGTATGCTATGAACTGTTCGCCGCATGCTCGTGCGCGACCCCTTTTCAATCGATTTGTGAATTGATTGACAAACATAATCAACAATTTAAAGTGCACCTCAATCGATTGAGGTGTTCTCTCAATCGATTGAGGCAATTCAATTCAATTGAGAGTCGACCGAGGAATCAGAAGATGTCTTGAATCGATTTTCGAATCGATTCGAGGTATTAGAGTCGCTAGTGCCATGATCAATGGGGGTCGGAATTCAGTCGCGGTCCTCCTAGGATTCATCTTTCCCCCAGGCTATAGTTTGGTTTAGGGCCAACTGTCGGAAACAGCTGTTTGTTGTAGGCTTCTAGTCGGTGGCATGCAAAGCGGAACACTCACCAATCGATTAGAAGGCACATGCGCACGGGCGCGCAACGAGCGGTCCGTAGCATATCATGTCATTGTTTCTCTCTCTTTCTATATTTATATAAATGATATGCTGTGGATCGCTCAACACGCGCTCGTGCGCGCCTGCCTTGATTCGCAGGCGAATGGTTCGATGATTCAAGGTGCACCTCAATTGATTGAGGTGTTCGATTGAGGCATTGATTGCGTCAATCGATGGAGGGGTGCCTCAAACGATTGAGGCACCCCTCAATCAATCGTAAGACGTTTTAGCATCGCAAGCACCGTGATTAATTACGGCCGGAATTCAACAATGATATCCTTAGGATTCACTTTTCACCCAGGCTATAGTTTGGTTTGGGGCCAGCGACCTTCGACCATCGTTCGTAGTCGACTTTAAGTCGACGACACGCGAGGTGGAACGCTTGCCAATCAATTCACCTATGGATTGGGATGCCTCTCTATTTATTAGTGAATCGATTAGGAAACAGGCGTGCACGGCCCCAACGAACGGTTCACAACATATCATTTCTCTTATATATATATATATATATATATATATATATATATACTAGAAAATAAATAATTATACAGCAAAACAGAAAAATGTACACAAAATTATGTACAAAACAAGTCAAACTAAAAAACACAAGTCCTGTTAGTTATAATCAAACACGTTAATGTATTGGGTGATGACCTTATTAGTTATGTCAAACACTATTTATCACTTAAGTATTTCTAAACAAATGATACAATCTCACATTTTCAAATTAATTTTCTCCTTCACTTATCTCTAAAAGGTTTAAGGCCTTAAAATTTGCTAGAACTTAAAATTTAAACTTCTTCTATTTCAAATATAAAATTATAATAGCTCGGAAGATCATTGTCGATAAATTATAAATGTCGTTGTTCTTGTCTGATATCGTTGTTAGATGAGTAAGAAAAGAGCGACTGACAAGGTGAAGATTACAAATGACACGGAGGCGAAGGAAACTCACAAAGCTCCTACAATTAGAATGCATGAGCATCTAGGTTAGACTCGGCGTGGCCACTTTAATTTGAGTTAGCACAAGAGCTAGGGAAAGGTGAAAAGCAATAGAGCAGTAGTAGAATTTTAATGTATGTGTGTGCGTACATATGCCTGCGGGTGTGGGCAGCTCTTTAAAGGGTTGTGAATGCGCACGTCTCTCAGTACGTGCACGACCGTTTACCACATGTTTCGAAACGCATCCTTCCATTACACACGTTCTTTGAGATACGTGTTATCGTTCTCCATGTCACTCGAGAGAAATGGTCCATGAATGAAGTAATTACCTCACTTCATGTCCACGAGCCTCCCCTTTTTCAACAAGCCATGTAGGGAGTGAGTCTAAATCCAGGACTGATAGAAAGGCGAGATCGAGTTGAAGATGAAATCTAGGGATATGAGTCAATCCCAAGGAGTCTGAGGGACTGAGTTTGAGGAGTTGGATTGATCGAGTTGGAGGAGTTTGGTGGATCGATCTTGAGGAGTCGGGTGGACTGAGTTGGAGGAGTCTGGTGGGTCGATCCTAAGGAGTTAGGTGGACCAAGTTCGAAGAGTCGAGTTGATGAGTCAAAGGAGTTTAGCCGACCAATCTTGAGGAGTTGGATGGATCGAGTCAGAGGAGTCTAGTGCGTTGATCCTAAGGAGTCTGGTGGACCAAATCGGAGAAGTTAAGTTTGACCTCTATATATGTTTGACTTGAGGAGTCGGATTTAACCTCCAACATTTGACTTTTAACTCGATAATTTATCTATGGTTTGACTTTTAATGGGCAATTTGTCTTCTGATTTGACCTTTCACATATAGGCCTACCAATCCGCCACACCAACCTATAAAGTTCATGAATTTAATCATTGCTTTAATTTTATTATTTAACCTCGTTGTGTCAACTTTCTAAGTAAAAGAGTGGTCTTGGGGCTATGGTATAGTGGAGGGCAACTAATTATCTTCTAAAGTACCTGCGGTTCGATCTCTAGTTATGGTGAATTTTGTAAAAAAAATTCCTTTATATGGGCGTGCAACCGTAGAATGTTGGGCTTCTAGACCATCAGCCGTAAGCGCTTCCCGATTTACCCTAGTGACGAAAACTTCTGTGAGGTCGGGCTAGACTCTCCAAATTCAATGTTACCTAACTTGATTAATTATTTTTTTCTAAGTAAAAGAGTGGCTTGGTGGCTAACAACTACAACCCAAAGAGTGCATCAATAAAAAAAATGATTAACGAGGTTTGTCCAACCTCGAGCAATCACCCGGCCCCACGAAAGTTTTCCACCGGCCGCCAGGGTAAATCGGGATTCGCTCGTAGTGGGCGGTCTAGAAGCCCAGCGTCCAGGATTCGTGCCCCATTTGGAGGAAAAATTCCTGCAATATGCCGTATGTGGGGATCAAACCGCGGATACCTAAGATAGCGACTAGTCGTCCTACCGGTGCACCATAGCCCCAGAGGCAAAGAATGTATCAATCAATTATTACTTATGGTGGTACAAATCACCTCATTGATGACTCTGTCGAACCGAACGACTAACAAGATAATCACTATCCAACAGTGTTGCAAAATGATGGTAGGCGGTAGCGGTACGGCAAGGACCAATCGCCTCGGTCATTTAGGTGGTTGAATTTTTTTACTATTTTTTTACATAATATTATAAATATTTATTATTCTTTATAATGTTACATTTAATAAAATATATTAATTAAAATTTTAAAATATCTAAAAAATTTAAAAATATATATAATTATATATATATATATATATATATATATATATATAAAGTTGATTGAAATTAAAATTATTAACCATAAAGGAATTGAATTAATTA
>JAGFNQ010005220.1:178674-205172 GCA_024364735.1 Boesenbergia rotunda | reverse complement strand
CTCTTGATGCTTGAAAGTCCTTCTAGGAGGTTGGAGTCTGTTCAGATGGAGCACCCACTCCAAAAGTCTTCGGGACCCTGCAAAACCATGTAATACCTTTCTCAAGCATGCAGGGTAATATAGAAGTGTAATACCATCAATCTCTACATGAAATGTAACAAAAAATTCATCATATCCAATAAAATCAATTTTTGGTACCTCAATGAATTTTTCACAATTAATATCCACCAAAGGTATATCAAGAAACTTATCACCACCAATGAAATCTATTTTGGATATTTCAATGAAATTTTCACAATTATTTCCCATAGATGATATATCAAGAGCTGCTTTACAACCAACAGAATAAACACTAGGTATTTCTAAGGAATTTTCACAATTATTTCCACCAAGGATGTATCAAGCAATTCATTACAACCAATGAAATCAACATTAGATACCTTCATCGAATTTTCACAAGCAGATTCTACATATGGTATATCAAGACATGTTTCACATCTAATAAAATCAATCTCGGGTACCTCCATAAGTTTTTCACACTCAACTTCAGCATAAGATACAGCAAGAGATTCATCACAATAAACAACATCAAATTCAGGCTCTTCTAAAAAAATTTTAGAATCAGTTTCAGCATAATATGTATCAAGAATATCATTGAAATGAATAAAATCAAGCTTGGGTGCCTCTATGGAATTTTCATAATTATTTTTCACAAAAGATGTATCAAGACATGCTTCACATGCAATTCTAGACACCTCCCTGAAATCTTCTAACGGAAAAGGAGAAATACTTACCTGATCGTACTGAAGTATACCTGGAGGTTCTACAAGAATAGATGTATCCATAGGTTCCATCTCAGGCTCAAGTTTTGGTGAACACTCAACTGGAATAGGTAATCCTTGGGTTCTTGCTCCCACCATGCAAGTCCCTACACTTTCATATTGTTCCTTTGAATCTTCTAATGTATCAGTCAATGGTGGTCCCTGGGGCTCAGTGCAATCCACTACACCTATTAAATCATCTCCAACACATGCTTCCTCAACCATTCCTGCAACAACCAAATTAAAAAAATTAGGATCATCAACAACTATATCATCACAAAATAAAAATTGAGAAGAGTCGTGTAGTGCTACAGAATCTTCTTCTTGAGCGGAAAAATTTGGAAATGAATTTTGAACAAGAATTTCAGGAGGTAAAACTGCTGTAGGTGTCTTGACTTTGATGCTTTCTTCTTCTTCCACCAAATTTGCAAGATCACTTGAAGAAGGACTTGGCCATGCACTAGGGTCTCCTTGAACTGATATAAAATCAACTTCGGGGCTGTTTTGAGTGAGAAAATGGGATGCTGGAAATTTTTCAGGAAATTCGGCATTTGAAGTGTTTAAACTTGACACAACCTCTTCATTCCCCAAAGTTAGATCACAATCATGCCCCTCAGAATTAAGAGTAGCTTGAGAAGGTACTTGTCCTGATCTTTGGGCTTTTATTTGATTCATTTGATCAACCAATTGTCCAAGGCGTCTTCCGATGTCTTGAAGTTTTTGTTGTTCTTGAAATGTGACATAAGATTGCTGAAAATCAAGAGTAGGCTGTGCATTCTAAAATTGGAGCTGGTGGGTCTGCTCAAATGGTGGAATGGGCTGATTAAACTGTTGAAAATTGGACTGATAACAAGGATGATGTTGCTGGAAATTATTGTTTTGAAAATTCTGAAATTGGGGCTGGCATTGTTGATTGAATTGTTCAAATGCTTGAGGGTGAAAATTCAGAGTGTCTTGCTAAAAATTCTGACCTTGAAACTGGAAATCTTGCTGAAATTGTTGAAATTGTGGCTGAAAGGATGGTTGAACTTACTGAGAATTATAGCCCTGAAGATTCTGGTTTTGAAGTGGAAATGGTTGTGGTGAAGATTGAAACTGAGTGGGCTGAAAGTTCTGATTTTGAAATTGAAAATCCTGATTGTTTGGTGGAGAATATTGTTGTAAAGGTTGAAGACCACTCTGATATTGATGTTAGAAAATCTGAATTGGTTGGAACCCTTGCTGAAAATTCAAACTTGGTTGAAAATCTTGCTGAAATTGTTGAAATTGTGGCTGAAAAAACTGATTTGTTTGCTGAAAATTCGAATAGGGCTGTTTGAAATCTTGATTTGGCTGTTGAAATTGTTGGAATTGACATTGTGGTTGCCCTTGCTGAAATTGATAGTTTGGTTGCTGAAAATTTGAATGGGATTGCTGAAAATATTGGTTTTGCTACTGAGACTGTTGACATTGCTGTTGGTAAGTAGATGAATGACTGTTGGGTTTTTGTTGGAACATATGCTTCACCCAAAACTTTAACTCCGATAGTGCACATTTGATCTCTGATTGTACAGTTGAAAACATTGTGAACCTGCAGTCCTATCACAAAATAAATAAAATGGCAGCAACCGTATACAAAAGATAAAGCAGTCAAAAATAGAATCAAAGAATAAAAATATTAAACACAAGCTCAACTTAAACAAACTCAACTAGTTGTTTTCCCCGACAACGGTGCCAAAATTTGATGGACCCAAAAGAGACTATCATGAATGTGGATCTCAAATTTAGATATTTGTAAAGCTGGAAACCCTTTTTGCTAACAAAGAATAAAAATGTAGTAAAGGGGCCACAGGTTGTATTTTTCCTAGGGCTAGTTAAGGTTGTTTGATTCAAGCTCGAGTATATGTGTCATTGATTGTTTTTGGATTTCAAATAAAACTTAGGTTTGAATTCAATTAGACACGAAATCACAAGGAAAATTAAGGAAACTTAACTCATGACTAAACAAAGAGATGGCACTTAATGATTCAACCAATTGACCACTTAATCAATTAATGCAAATTTGCAAAATTTGAAAATCAAATCAATATCAAATCAAACCTAATTTTGATTGATACTAATGCAGAGATTTGTTTCAGAGATCACCACTTAATACAAGCCAAATGCTAAGTGATCTATGAACAACTAATCCAAATGTATCACCTAAACTCCATTTGATGCCAAATGCAAGCAACTAAAAACTCATATGCAGAATTAGGGATTGAAATTCAAAAACTAACTGGATGCAAAACAAACTAATTTCAAGGACATTAGCACTCTAAAAGGTAGATTTAACTTCAGAACTCAAATCCAAGGCAAACAGAATTGCAAGCAAGTTGCAAATTTCAGAGAAAACTAGGATGCAGAAGTGGAGATTGATACACAATTCAGAACTGATACACTGAAATATTCAGAACCAACCGACTGAAACACAAGCTGAAATCAATCAGTTTGTTAGGGTCTCGTTTGATACACAATTCAGAAGCTATGACATTAATACACATCAAATAAACTGAGCCATTCAAAAGCTAACCGAATGCAAATGATGAGTGCAAAATTGCAGGATTTGTACGCAGAAATACAGCAACAAATTAAATTCAGAATCAAACAAGCAATTGAAAGCAAGAGCACACATCTAACTTCATGAGAGATTCAAAAGAGTTGATGTTACTTGACACAAATTTCAGAAATGATAAGCTGAAACCATGCTGAAATAGAACTGATACGCAAGCTGATTCGCAGGATTGGGAAAACAAATTCAGAACTCTAAATCGATAGTTATGCAAATGAAACAATCTTCAAAGTGAATTCAAAAGTTAAGAACTAGGCTCACTTGATACAAACATTCAGACACTGAAAATAAACCTGATACACAATTAAGGAACTGTTATGCTGAAATTGGGCTGATACGCAAGAAATGAAACAAGAATTAAACTGAAATTGCAACTATCGTTCACTAAACAAACTCCCTAACTGATTACCTTGGAAAATGAAACCTAATTAAGGCTGGAACAATTCAGAAATGAAAATTACAGCAGTTGAAATGAAAACAGAAATGAAATGGCAGATAGAATTGAAACTACTGACAAAAAATTGAAATTCATAAAGAAATTAAACTCTGATTCCTTCCCTAGCTCGAGATCCTCTTGCCGTCACACAAGAGCAAGCCAAGAACCCCTTCAGCTCTACAGATCAATGGAAAAATCTGCCTCTGTCTTGATTCTGTTAACAAACTGCACTCAGGTGAAGAAAACCTCTCCGATCTCCTCGATTTCGCGAAGTGGAATTGCGAAGAGGATTTGGTGATGATCGGAGCACTCTAGAGAACCCTCCAAATAGCTCCAATGGATGAAAACAGCACAAAATCAAGATCGGATCACAGAACTGATGAAACCCTCAATCAGCTCTGTTTCGGCACAAATTTGAGCTAGAATCTCCAAAGAAAACCCTTCCCAACGATCCAGACCTCGATCTAAAGTCAAAATTGAATTGGTCATGCCCTCTGATGAAGAAAATTACAGAAGAAACGAAGAACAGCTGAAAACATGAAGAAAAACGAAGGCTACAGTGAAGAAGACACGACACCGTAATCGGGTGCAGCTGACAATTTAAATAGTTAAGAAATGGACGGCTCAGATTAACCAGCACTCATCCAATGGTTGATTCTTGTCCGATCTGAACCAAACTTTGATGATATTGATCAAGGGTCAGGATCTACCTCTCAGTAGCTCGGATCTTCCATATTTGCAACACATGGCTCAGATCAACATATTCTTTGAATGGACGGTCTAGATCCTCCTGAGCTTTATCCAACGTCTAAACGATCTCTGATTTGGATGAAACCTTCAGATCTTGATCTGAGTGCTTGATTAGCCTTAACCCCAGCTCGGATTGCCTCAAAAGTTTTCCGGTGACTCAGATCTAGCCAGTTCATGAATCGGACGACCCTTATCAGTCGGATGCTTGATTACTCGATCCAGTCCACTTCTGACTCATGTTTGACCCAGCATGACCTAGGTCCATGATCCTTCCAATCCTGCAAATGTAGATCAACAATTTAGTAGCAAAATAATTCAAATGTATCAAAATTTGCAATTAGGTCCAAAATGAGTGTAAGTCCTAGAACCTAGGGTGAATTCACCATTAAGCATGTAAAATATGGGTCAAACATGGATTTTAGAATCTAAAATGATCAACAAAATGATACCTATCAAATATCTTATTCCAAAAACTGAACAATAGTTCTTTCTAAAAATTTAAGTACATAAAAGTAATCTCTATAAAATCAAAACTTTATCATCCTATCAAAAAGACATAATGAATAACTCCCACTGCAAAGGTCATCTCTGTAGCCTATCCCATGTAGATGGTAATATCCTCCTTAGCTAGTCATCGGAGTTCCTGCAAACCCTTGCTAAGAGATGCATACATGATTAGTGACATCTGTATCTACACCAGGTACCGGTAGATATCACTGCTAAACATGTTACAACGACAAAAGAGAAAAGTATACCTGAATTATTACTCTGACGTCTGGGATAGTCCGCCTTCTAATGTCCAAACTGCTTGCACACGAAGCACTTACGTTTCGACTTCTTCATGCAACTCTGAGGTCCCTGTAATCCTGCTACTTTTTGTGCCCCAGAATGTTTCTTCTGTTGGGTATGGCTTGGCGGGTTTCCTTAGCGAATACCTGGTCGGTCCGAGAGACCTCTCCATGTCTACAAATTAAAAATTAATCCGAATGGGGACCCGTCTCCCATCGACCGTCTCATGCCGTATGGAACGATCCAAATTACAACTTAGCTAATTATCAAAATCGGCCTTGTAATTTGCTCGATCGTTCGATCGCGGAAAAGGCGACGAGTCGAATGCCACCTTTTGTGTTTATGGTCGGGGTCTAGCTAATAAATTATTCATCATGATTTGGAATCAAAATAATAAATTAACAAACATAAAATGACGAGGCAAACACAACAAGCACATTATTGACATAAGGTTAATTAAAAGAGGATAGGGAAAGATATACCTTCCCAATCACCTCGCGGTATTCTACCTTATCTCCCTCCCTTCATGGATGTCGTGTGGGTGATGATCTACCACAAACCTAGATCACCGAGGTCTCCAAAAGAGCTCTTCATCTCACCTTGTCCAAAATAGGAAACCCTAACCTAGGGATTCCCTAGTCGCAGGCCTCTTCTTCCTCTCCCTTTGCGCCACCGCCCGCCGGAGCTCCACGAAGGCCTCCGGACCGGCTGCTCACCTTGAGAGGAAGGAGAATAAGATGAAGAAGGAGACAATTCTCCTTCTTCCTCACCCGAATAACCCGCAACTCACCTTCTCCCTCAACCTTACGCCGCCGCCACAAGCAAGGCTTGCGCCGCCTTCTTCCAACCGCCGGCAACCTCTCCACCCACGCTGAGCACCACAAAAGGTAGAGGACTCCTCTACCTTGTCTCTGTGATCCCCAGCCGAAGTATGGTGGAGGCGAGAAGAAGAACCGAGGAGAACTTCTCCCCTTCTTCTTGTTGGCGTCGGTCGAACCCTTGGAGGGATGGAAGAGAGAGAGAGGAGAGGAGAGGAGAGGAGAGAGGCCTAGGGTGTTAACTCATGGATTAAGCCTTGGTTTCTTGTTCTCATAGGGTATTTATAGGGCTAAGGTAGGAACCAAGAGGAGGAGTTGGATCTTAGCCTACTAATCGATCTAAACCCGATCCATTAATTAAGATCCATTCCACTAAAGGATCCTAATTGAACTTCCTCACCAACCCCCATATTTTAATATGAGCTCCACATATTACGAGTCGTCCATCCCTCTGTGGTTAAGATCTCGAATGCCCATTAATTAATTAAATTACTAATAATTTAAATTAATTAACTTCTGGATCCTTGAATAGTACCACTCAACCTTATCATCGTGTCAGATCAAATCCACTGTAGGGTTTAGCACGATGAACCTTTTGAGCTCATTAAGGGGGCATCATCATCCCGACTAACTAGGACACGACTTCCGTCAATAATCAACAATACATCATATTATTAATATTATCTCCCAACTTACCGGGTCTATCAATCAAACAAAATAGATCTCGCTCATTGGTAAATTAAAGAAATAATAATTAATAATATATGCCCGTTATTATTTCGGGATTAAGGGATCGTACTCCATAATATAAATTGATGTCCTATCCAATTATCGAGTCAGTACAAATTGGATAACCTCGAGTTTTGGTCCTGCTCAATGTACTCAAAGCACACTAGTGTAATTCTATGGTCAAGATCAACCGCACCTAATTACACTACAACCATTCCGATGGAATGTCCAATTCCATCTTGGTTGTGAGCTTCTACTTATACTAGGCAGGGAACTGATAACATGATCTTCCGTGTGTCACCACACACCATGTTATCTATATTGTATAGTATTGGACATCATGCATGTACTAATGTAAACATGCACCTAGTGTAGTTGTGATTCTCTTTTCATAATAAAGATGTTCATATAAAGAAATTCATGTCTTTCAGTATACACATCTTACATCTTCTTCTTCTTTCCTTTCGGTTTAGAAGTAGAAACCCCTTGAGCAATGAAAGTCTATGAACTCTGAATAGAAAATGCCTCTGCGGCCTCGAGTTCTGTCAGAAGTTCTGACCACGAATATGAACGTTTGTCCATATTGTAGCTTAGGTGAAACTTCTCAAAACTCTTTGGTAGAGATTGGAGGATGAGATCGACCTGGGTTTCCCCATTGATTTGTGCTTCAAGAAATTCCATCTCTTTCAGCTAAGCCATCATTGTGAGAACATGTTCCCTCAACGGCATACCCTCAACCATGATGGTCATTGTCATGTTCTTCATGACTTCTGGCCTAGCGGCCCGATCATGATGTCCGAAGAGTTTATCGAGTTTGGATGTTTTATCACTGGTAATGGAAGAAGCCTAAGGTTGATGACTCTGAGTCATCTTGTCTGCTTCTAACCACTTCCTGAAATATTCAAACTCCTCTTCATCATTTATCTCGCTAGGATTTTCAATACAGAACTCGACAAGATCACACTTGAATTCCTCGCAGTTTTGACAATGTCCAGGTTTAATTCCCTATCATTACTACTAGAAGGGGCATTATGTTTGTTTTCTCTTTGAATTAAGGCAAGTGGGTCTAGATCCATTAAAAAAACCTGAGAATCACAACAATCACACACTTTAGATTTCGAAAATAAATTGATTCCTCAAAAAAATAAATTTTCAAAATCAACCAACACCTCAAAACACCGAGAATATCATATGTCACGATGGAGTGGTCGTATACGAATTCTACATTTGTGAGAGGAGATTTTACCCATCAATTTTACTATCTTGTTATCCTATCTTTTTGACAATTAAAATTAATAGTTAGTCCTCTTCGGTCCTACATCTAATAGCAGTGACTCCGATGGGGAGGATACTATTATTTACATCTAAGTGTTCACCATTTCATGACATTAAGAAAATCATTTCCAATTATGTGTCTTCCGTTGGGGAAGTACACACGCTCTTCGATAATTTTCTATAATCTTTTCTGACCCAGTGATCCACAGAACAAGCCTATCCGTTATGAAAGAAGGCACTCAAAGCCGATGCGCGGGTTTGTTCTCATCACTTATCAGATTGTAATGGAGGCCATGGGACCCTTAGGGTCCCTCTCCCACTTAGTTATTTAATTTGAGGAATTATACATGCACACACACAACAAGCACGTAACTAAAGCACAAATAAGAAAAATCCTAGAATTTTTCAACTCTCATGGCCTTGGTCTCCAATGCGGCTCCAATCATGTCGTCACATCGCCCGCTCCTCCCTATCCATGTGCAAGCCACCATGAAGGGGTCTCCGAGCCGTGATGAGTAGCTAAATATTTACATCCATTGATCCTATACTCCATGAAGGAGTGTACATGCAATCTAGATCGAAAGTAAATAAATGCTCGGCTAAACAGGTGTCGTATTTAATTACAAAAATTAAATACTATCTAGCCTCGTCAACCCCAAGGATTTAATTAATTACAATATTACACAACCAATCACATAACACAATTATCTAAGCCATGATAAGTTGGAATCTAGTGCCTGCAATAAAAAGTTAGCCTACACAAATCCATATATCATCCAGGGAAAAAAATATATGTTAATGCGCAATAAATTAACCAATCCTAAACACACAAAATCGGAAACCTCGGCTCTGATACCAATTGAGTTTTCCATGCTTAAATGAATCAGGATGGTGTCTATGTATGAAGCTTGGGATAAACACAACATCCTTTTCTAGCGATCCCTTATGACCTTGATCCGAAGGATGTGCCCCGCTTCTCCTAAGTCCTTCATATCGAACTGTTTGGACAACCATATCTATACATTTGATAACACTTTGACATTGTTGCCAATTAACAAAATGTCATCTACGTAAAGTACAAGAAACACCACTACGTTTCTGTCACATCTCTTATATACACATGATTCATCCGGGCTTTGAATAAATCCATATGCCTGGATTACTTCATCAAAGTGAATGTTCCAAGATCGCGATGCTTGCTTCAATCCATAAATGGATCGATTAAGCTTGCACACTAGATGGTCTTTGCCCTTTG
This sequence comes from Boesenbergia rotunda, assembly GCA_024364735.1. Taxonomy (NCBI): domain Eukaryota; kingdom Viridiplantae; phylum Streptophyta; class Magnoliopsida; order Zingiberales; family Zingiberaceae; genus Boesenbergia; species Boesenbergia rotunda. The sequence goes on along the minus strand of JAGFNQ010005220.1, from coordinate 195,709 downwards.
CAATGAACCCTTCTGGATGCTTCATGCAGATGGTCTCCTTAAGACTTCCGTTAAGGAAAGTTGTCTTGACGTCCATCTGCCATACCTCATAGTCCATATGAGCAGCAATAGATAAGAGAATCTGGATAGACTTAAGAATGGCTATCGGTGCAAAGGTTTCTTCATAATCGATACCCTCTTTCTGAGTATACTCTTTCGCAACAAGCCTAGCTTTGAAGGTCTCAACCTTCCCGTCTGATCCTCTCTTTCTCTTGTATATCCACTTGCATTCAATGACTTTTACACCATTGGGTGCTTCTACTAGCTCTCAGACATGATTAGAATCCATAGATTCTATCTCAGAATCCATTGCCTTTTGCCAAGAATCTGCATCGTTATCTTGGAAGGTCTCGTCATAGGTCCAGGGATCCGGTTCATGTTCACCAGGGACCAAGTCCGAAGACTCTCCCAAAAACATGAACCTTTTAGGTTGTCTAACAACCCTCCCACTGCGATGAGGTACCACTTGTGTATCTTTTGTGACACGCAGTGCAGTGACTTGTGGTGTATCCTCTTATACTGTTAGTACTAAGGTCGAAACGTCCCCTCTCAATTCTTTAAGAACTAGTCTACTCTTGGGCTTGTGGTTCATCACATAGTCTTCTTCCAAGAATCTGGCATTCGTGCTAACGATTACCTTCTGATCCTCAGGACTATAAAACAGACCTCCATTTGTTCCTTTAGGATAGCCTAAGAACAGACGAACTTCTATAAGTGATTCTAACTTATCAGAATACCCTTTCAGCCCATGTGCTTGACTACCCCAAATCTGAATATGTCCTAAACTAGGCTTTCACCCAATCTACAATTCTATGGGAGTAGATGGGACTGACTTAGATAGTACCATGTTCAGAATATACGCTCTGTATCCAGAGCATATCCCCAGAATGAATCTGGCAACTCAGAGTTGCTCATCATTGACCTAACCATTTCCATAAGAGTCCTATTTCTTTTTTTTGCAACACCGTTCTGTTGGGGTGGGTTGGGTGTAGATAATTGGGACTAAATCCCAGCCTCTAACAAATAGGTCCTAAACTCTCCTAAGAGGTACTCACCACCACGATCTAATCGCAGTGTCTTGATACTTTTACCTTAACGTTTCTCCATATCAGTCTTGAATTCTTTGAACGTATCAAAGCATTCAGACTTGCGGCGCATCAGGTAAATATATCCATACATTGAATAATCGTCAATAAAAGTGACGAAGTATTCAAAGTCACCCCTAGCCTGGATGGACATAGGACCACACAAATCAGAATGAACTAGTTCTAACACATCTTTGACCCTATACCCCTTAGCCTTGAAAGGCCTATTGGTCATCTTACCTTCCAAGTAAGACTCACATGTCAGGAATGATAATGCAATCTGACCCTGATTGTTGTTTTGATGTTGACACCGATTTTAGTTTAGGTTGATTAGATGATTATGATTAAGTCCTAGTCGTGGACTAGGCATATCTAGTGGGACTAGGTTTGGTGAAAACCTGGCTTGGAGGGTCAGGTCCTAGCTTGAGAAGCTAGGTTGGTGAAAAGTCCTAACCTGGAGGGTTAGGTGTGGAAAATGTTGGGACCGGGTGCATGTTGACATGGATACGGGTTCGTAATTTTAAAAATAATTACGTGCAGCGGAAGAATTAGCATAAATAATTTCTCAAATTATTTTTAACCACGTATCTAGCATGCAACCTTATGATGTGTGGACATGATCATAAATTAAAATTTTGCAGAAAGTAAACTAATTTACTCATTACCTCGCGTAACTCGAAGTAAGGGACGAGATCCAACCGTAGCGTCCCTTGGAAGCTCCGCCTCTATTCGCGTCCACGCCGAGTTCTCTTCGGGATGACTTCGCAAAGCCACGAGTTTTGTGGCGACGAGAACTACTAGATTCTCCAAAGGCACAACTAGAATATCAAGAGAGAGAGATGGAAACTAACCACCAAGTAACGGAATCAAGATTTCGGGAAGGGAAGGAGGGAGTCGCGACCCGCTTCTTCTTCTTCTTTGGCACCTTCTTGGTGGAGGAGGCTCACGGCAACCCTAGGCGATGCGCCGGCCCTAGGGGAGGAGAGAGGGTGCCGGCCCTAGAGAGAGAAAGGGGGCGCCGATCCTAGAGAGAGAAAGGGGTGCCGACCCTAGAGAGAGAGAGGGAGAGAATAAGAGAGAGAGAGAGAGCTTGCTACTTTATCACTTCATTAGAATTCAAGCCTTGCCTTGGTTCCTTTATATAGTAGCCTCTCCATCGCCAAGTCTCCCTTTTAACGGAATAAATTTTCATAAGATTTTTATCCTATAAATTTTCTTATGAATTATTCCGTTATGCCATGTTTTATTATAACTAAATTTATAATAAAAACAAACACATCACTCCTTTTATTATGGAATAAAATTTACAAGAAATTTATTATATAAATTTTTCTTATCATGGAATAATCAATTCGTAATTGATTTTATAAAATAAAATAAACCAATCCATGGTTCATTTTAATTTCCATAAAAAGAATAAATTTATTATATAAATTTTTCTCATCATGGAAAAATCAATTCATAATTGATTTTATAAAATAAAATAAACCAATCCATGGTTCATTTTAATTTCCATAAAAAGAATAAATTTATTTTATAAATTTTTTTTATCATGGAAAAATCAATTCATAATTGATTTTATAAAATAAAATAAACCAATCCAAGGTTTATTTTAATTTCCATGAAAATAAATCTCTTTATATAAATTTCTTTATATAAATTTCTTTATATAAATTTATTTATCCATAATTTTATAAAACAAATCGCTCTTGATTTATTTTATAATTTAAACCAAATAAATTGGTTTTCCTCCTTTATTGTGGCCGGCCAAACCAAAGAGGGTGGGCACCCTCTTTGGCCGGCCACACCAAGCCAAACCCTTGCGAATTAAACTCATTTAATTCGACAAATAAGCCTTCAAAAGACTTAGCCATTTTAAGCTTCCGATGCGCCTCTGATAAATTCAGATTCGACTTATATCTTTTGATTGGAAAATCCAATTTTCAACACATTTTAAATCCCTCGGATTACTCGTAGTGCGTGTGACTAAATAGGCTTTCGATTTATATTGGCCGTCTATAATTCATCAATTATAGAACGATCATGAGTCGCACCTAGTAGTAGATCATGATCCCCAATTAATCGAAAGATCAACGGTTGACCTCAGAAATTATTCTGAAACCCTTCAGTAGCTCTAATGAATCGTGCCTCATTCCCTTCACCGTCTTATACCGACTTGGTTCAGGACATGGTCTATGTGTGTCAGTCCCCACTAGGCTGACTACGTCACACCTAGCCCAAGTAACGTTCTCTCGTCCTTTGGATTCTAATTACTCTCATGTATTTAAGAGACTCATACTCTGAACATGTCATGCTCTGGCCAGAGGCTTTGAGTAACACTCCGACGATAGGCCTTGGGTATACATCTCCTCGCAAGGAGTGGTGAATCCTTTGTAAGATGTTCAAACATCTTCGGGCACTTCGGCTTATACCCAACCATCCTGGGTCCAGACCTACTTGGAGATGCTTGCTTAAAATGTTAAAGTATAAGTCTCCATGACCAAGATGACTTGAACACCGCAAGTCAAAGGAACATCGCACTTAAGCTACAGTAAGAACTTCACTGACATGTCTATATGTAGACTACCATGTGAAGTTTTACAGCCAGTCACTCCAATTAACTAGTTCCCTTAACTAGCATTCAGGTTTATCTTCGGACATCCCAATGTCACCAGCCAGTGAGAATCAGCTGATTAGAGAATAACCCATGCTAGTCTCAACAGAATTGATAGTGTCCTTATTTATCAATTCATCGACTAGGGACAATTTCAATACTTCACAATTGCACATGTAGAGATAATCACTAGTTGTGAATTCATCACAAATTCTCTCATGCTGTGAATTGTATTGTGGACATTCAGTAAATGTGTTTAAGATCCCAATCAAATACATAAACATGTATACTCAAATAGTGAATATTCATTTATTAAAATAAATGTTTACAATCATAAGGCGATTGTCTTAGGATACTTCTCTCATATTACTAACAAACTCCCACTTGGCCTAATGCCAATCACTACGGTATCCAATACCACAGGCTCTAACATGACCCTCAAACTTACTTTGAGGCAAGGCCTTAGTTAAAGGATCCGCTAAATTCCTTTCAGTGGGAATTTTCTCAATTTGTATATCATTCCTACTTATAATCTCTCTGATCAGATGATAGCGGCGAAGCACATGTTTGGATCACTGATAAGACCTTGGTTCCTCTGCTTGTGCAATAGCTCCATTGTTGTCGCAATAAACCGGTATTGCTTCATCAATGGTTGGAACCTCACCAAGTTTTGAGACAAACTTCTTGATCCAGACAGCTTCCGTGGTAGAATCCGCTACGGTGTCTTGTTTGGAACTCTTCCAACTTATTGCGCCTCCATTTAAAGTAAATACGTATCCAGACTGAGATTTGGAGTCATCTTTATTTGTCTGGAATCTGGCATCTGTATACCCACGTATTACCATATCTCCTTCTCCATATATTAGGAACACATCCTTAGTTCTTCTTAAGTACTTAAGGATTGTCTTAACAGCCGCCCAAAGATCCATTCCTGGATCAGACTGGTATCTGCTCGTGACACTCAGAGCATACGATACATCGAGCCTAGTACATAACATAGCATACATGATAGATCCTATCGCGGATGCATAAGGAATCATATTCATGCAAATCCTCTCGTCTTTTGTGCGCGGACACATAGACTTTGATAGGATGATCCCATGCCTGATGGGAAGGTAACCTTTCTTGGATTCCGACATGCTAAACCTTTTTAGCACTCGATCTATATATGTAGACTGTGAAAGACCAAGCAACCATTTTGATCTATCTCTATAGATTCTAATCCCAAGGATATAGGTTGCTTCTCCCAGGTCTTTCATGGAGAAAGTTTTGGACAACCAAATTTTAACCGACTGTAAGACTGATATATCGTTTCCTATAAGTAATATGTCATCGACATATAATATTAGGAATACGATTGCACTCCCACTAACCATCTTGTACACACAAGGTTCGTCAGGATTTTGTGAGAAATCAAACTCTTTGATTGTCTCATCAAAACGGATGTTCCAGCTCCTGGATGCTTGCTTCAGTCCATATATGGATCGTCGAAGCTTGCATACTTTGGTTTTATCAACCGATGTGAAACCTTCAGGTTGTATCATGTATACATCCTCAAGCAGGTTTCTATTAAGGAAAGCTATTTTCACATCCATTTGCCATATCTCATAATCATAATGAGCTGCTATGGCTAGGAGCATCCGAATGGATTTAAGCATAGCTACTGGTGAATAGGTTTCGTCATAATGAATTCCTTGTTTCTGACGATATCCTTTTGCCACTAGTCTAGCCTTAAAGGTAACAACATTACCTTCCATGTTGGTTTTCTTCTTGAAAACCCACTTGCACCCTATGGGCTTAATCCCTTCAGGTGGGTTAACCAAGTCCCATACTTGATTTTCGTACATGGAATCCATTTCCGACTTCATGGCTTCAAGTCATTTGTCCCTTTCTGAATTTTTCAGAACATCTTCATAACTGATAGGTTCGTCATCGCTTATGAGTAACACGTCGTTCAATTCACTTATGAGAAATCTGTATCTCTCTGGAATATTGCGTGTCCTATCAGACCTACGAAGAGATGGTGGTGTTTTAGGTTCAACTGATAGCTCATCATTATGAGTTATTGGTTGTGGGTCTAGACTAGGTGTCTCTATAATGTCTATTGGAGTTTCTTGAACTTCATCATGTTCAATGACACTCCCACTGTTTTCTTGTAAAAGAAATTCTTTTCCCAGAAATACAGCATGCCTTGAAACAAACACCTCTTGTTCCAAGGGATGAATGAATTGGTATCCCTTTGTTTCCTTAGGGTATCCAATAAATAAACATTTATCAGACTTAGCATCCAATTTGTCTGATACAGTCCGCTTCACATAAGCAGGACAACCCCATATCTTAAGGTGAGTTAAGTGAGGTTTCTTACTATTCCATGTCTCATATGGAGTAGAAGAGACTACCTTGGTCGGGACTCTGTTTAGCAAGTAAACAGCTGTCTTAAGTGCATAGCCCCAAAAGGATTTTGGAAGAGTTGCATGATTCATCATAGACCTAACCATGTCCATCAAGATTCGGTTGCACCTCTCAGATACACCATTATGCTGTGGTGTATACGGCAGAGTCCATTGGGACAATATCCCATTGTCCCTAAGATAATCTTGAAACTCTTGAATTAAGTATTCACCACCCCGATCGGATCGAAGAATCTTAATACTTTTGCCAAGCTATTTCTCTACTTCATTTCTGAACTCTTTGAATTTCTCAAAAGCTTCAGATTTGTGTTTCATCAAGAACACATACTCGAATCGTGAGTGATCATCGATAAAGGTAATGAAGTAGCTATAGCCTCCTTGTGCGAGAGTTGACATTAGTCCACATACATCAGTATGTATTAGACCAAGCAATTTTCCCACTAGATTACTTTTTCCGGAAAAGGGTAATTTGGCCATCTTGCCTTTTAAGCATGATTCGCATGTATCAAATGAACCGGGTTCAAATGATTTCAAAATTCCATATCGGTGTAATTTGGTCATGCGTTTCTTACTTACATGGCCAAGACGACAATGCCACGTGTAGGAGTCTATTCGATTATCTATTCGAGCACGTTTGTTGCTAACTTCGATATTGAAAACATCACCGGATAAATCTAACGTGTAGATACCATTGCACGAAGTTCAAGTCCCATAAAGAACGCCATTTAAAGTTATGTAACAACAATTGTTACTAAAAGTTAAATGATAACCCTTCTCATTCAAACATGAAATAGATACAATGTTCTTTATTAACGAAGGAACAAAATAACAATTATCCAATTCTAAGACAAGTCCTGTAGGGAGCTTTAGCAAATATGTTCCGATGGAATTAGCAGCAATCTTTGCTCCATTTCTAACTTGCAAATTTGCTTCTCCCTTGACGAGTCTTCTTCTATTCCTTAGCCCCTGTATATCATTACATATATGTGAGCTACACCCAGTATCAAGTACCCAGGTGTTTGAGGAAATAGAGTGACATTCAATAACGAAGATGCCTGAAGAAGATAGGGCATCGGATGCCTTCTTCTTCAAGGACTCAAGATAAACCTTGCAGTTTCTTCGCCAGTAACCCTCCTTGCCACAGTGATGGCAAGTGTCTTTTGGTGCCTTTTCAATCCTTTTGTCCTTAGTTAACTTATTGGTGTCCAAAATGGAACGTAAATTCAGAGAAGACATGATCGAGTGATTATCCTAGAAATATAAATTGAGCTTATGTGAGAAGAATGATAAAGAATGCATCAATATACATTAATTAAATCCTATTTATTTTTCGAATTGAATAACACTATTTATCAATTCGGGAGATCGTAGGAGCATCTCCAAATAGGTTGATATCCAACCATAGATAAGAACAACCATGGCTGTGGCCATCAAGTTATTCTTAGCTATGAAGGTAGGTAATTATACCGATTACACATCACATATATGTAACTATCACTTTATGCTATCAACTAATTGAATGTTTGCATAAATCATTGGGTTGTTAACTCATTAACAAGTATGTAACATTATACATAGCACCCAACTGCACCTCTCTTTACATCGACCTTGACTGTGGCACAACAAATCGATGCTCCAAGCTTAAGGCTGACCCATTAATCAAGAAATAGTTTTAATATGGTTGGAGCTCATCCAACAACCAAAACTAAGGATTGACCTCTGACTCCAACTATATTAATCATAAACTAATTTCATGGTTTGAACATGTTGAGGTTCAAGCCGGGCATGGATGTGTCCATCAACCCAAATGAGAAACAAAACTCTGGTTCTTACCATATTAATGGAAGGTGTTGGCCTTATTATTTTTTAAGGGGTTTTGGGTCTCATCCTTTCTTTTCAAAGACATTCATGAGATATAATTATGTCATGTACTAACGATTTCCTTAATAAAGTATGTATGTGACTTAATTTATCAAGTCTCATTAATTGAATTAGGAACCGGATTTCCTAATTCTAATTTCATACTTTATTCAAGGAATTATTTTGGGAAACAATTTCCTAAATTGTCATAATCAATTTCGGAAATAATATGTTTAAGACTTTGATTTCTCTAAATCAAATCTTATTATATTAAGAGACAGATTCCCTTAATTCAACCACATATTATTTCATGAAAACCTTATTTAAGAAAACTTTATAGGAAACCATTTTCCTAATTAATTTTGGAGACAACAATATGTAAGAGCATCAACTCTTAAATCAAATAAGGAAATTATCGATTGAGAATCACCTCAAAATTTCCAAGATTTGATTACATATTTTATTTATGGATTTATTAATTTCAACAAATTATTTTCTTTGGGTGGCTCCCCGAGGCTCAGATACCCAAAGAAAAAGGAATTTGTTGTAAATCTAATTTGGTCCTCTCCCTGAGGTGTAATCAAATTAAACATGGCAATTTTATTCAAAATAGGAAATTAAATTACAACAACTAACTTTAAATTGGACGGCTCCCCGAGGCTCAATCCAAAATAAAGAATTTTGTTAATAATTTAAAACCAATTCGAATTTAATTGTCAATTAATAATCCATAAATTTGTCTAGACTTTCTTGAAAGAAAGTGCCCAAAATTGCGAGATTTCAGAATAGGTTTTCAGAATAATTGTAAGTTTCTGGTACTATGAAAACTTACATATTTCCAAAATTGGAAAATTTCCAAAATAGGAAATTTCCAAAATTAGAAAGTTTCCAAAAATGGGAAGTTTTCACAATTATCATAAAATTTAAGAAACTAGGATATTTCAAAAGTTTGCGAAATTTCATGAGGATTTCCAAACATTGAAATTCCTAAATCTAAAATTTATAATAATTGGAAAGTTTCCATAATTGGAAAATTTTCCAAAATTGAGATCATGACAAAATTTTCCGCAAAACAATTATATGATTATGTCGAACACTAACCTCGCTCTGATACCATTGTTGGGACCAGGTGCATGTTGACATGGATACGGGTTTGTAATTTTAAAAAATAATTACGTCCAGCGGAAGAATTAGCATAAATAATTTCTCAAATTATTTTTAACCACGTATCTAGCATGCAACCTTATGATGTGTGGACATGATCATAAATTAAAATTTTGCAGAAAGTAAACTAATTTACTCATTACCTCGCGTAACTCGAAGTAAGGGACGAGATCCAACCGTAGCGTCCCTTGGAAGCTTCACCTCTATTCACGTCCATGCCGAGTTCTCTTCGGGATGACTTCGCAAAGCCACGAGTTTTGTGCCGACGGGAACTACTAGATTCTCCAAAGGCACAACTAGAATATCAAGAGAGAGAGATGGATCCCTTTTAACGGAATAAATTTTCATAAGAAATTTATCCTATAAATTTTCTTATGAATTATTCCGTTATCCCAAGTTTTATTATAACTAAATTTATAATAAAAACAAATAGAAAAGTCCTAGCTTGGAAGGCTAGGTGTGAAAAGTCCTAACCTGGAGGGTTAGGTGTGAAAAGTCCTAGCCTGGAGGGTTAGGTGTGGAAAAGTCCTAGCTTGGAAGGCAAGGTGTGAAAAGTCCTAACCTGGAGGGTTAGGTGTGAAAAGTCCTAGCCTGGAGGGTTAGGTGTGCAAAGTCATAGCTTGGAGGGCTAGGTGTGGAAAAGTCCTAGCTTGGAGGGCTAGGTGGAAGAAATCCTAACTTGGAGGGTTAGGTGTGGAAAAGTCCTAGCTTGGAGGGCTAGGTGTGGATATTCCTAACTCGGAGGGTTAGGTGATTGGAAATCCCGGTGAGTGATGTCGGTCCTGGTGAGTGATGCCAGGTTGATTGATGTCCTGGTGAGTGAAGTTGGGCACGGAGTCTTGGTCTAAGGGACTGAGCACGAGTCAGGGGAGGCTGGGAGCTAGTTCTCTTGACTTAGAGTGGGTTTGGCCTAGCCTGGATCGGTCTAGTGACCGTTCAGGGAAGTTGGCATGGAGTTCCCTCGTGGATCGGTCTGGTGACCGATCCAGCGATGTCTGATCGGTCTGGTGACCGATCAGGGAACACACAGTAACCGTGTTGGGCTACTGATCGACTCCTGATCGGTCTGGTGACCGATCAAGGAGCATACAACTCACTTACTTCTTGGCTCCTGATCGGTCTGGTGACCGATCAGGGAGCATACAACTCACTTACTGCTTGGTTCCTGATCGGTCTGGTGACCAATCAGGGAGCATACAACTCACTTACTGCTTGGATCCTGCTCGGTCTAGTGACCGATTAGGGAACCCTTCTGCTTGGCTCCTGATCGGTCTGGTGACCGATCAGGGATACTGTACAGATCGTTTTGGTGAACGATCAAGTGTTGCGGGTTCCTCACTATGACCAATCAGGATGGAGCCTGATCGGTCTGAGCATGCCCTGATCGGTCTGGTAACCGATCAGGAGGGTTGGACTGCGAAGCTGTGAAATCACCTTGCAAAGGGGTGGATCGGTCTGGTGACTGATCCACGATTTGGGATCTGTCTGGTGATCGGATCCCAGTGAAGTCGTGATTTCTAATTACGCATTGTGGATCGATCAAGATGGAGTATGATCAGTCTGAACCCACCCTGATTGGTCTGGTGACAGATCAGGAGTCACTCTGATCGGTCAGGTGATCGATCACTTTAATTCAAACGCACTGTCAGACGCTCTGATCGCGTCTGATGGCACTCTGATTTCTACTGATACACTACTGATACTTGTTCTGAGCTCTCTGATGTTTGATCTTCTATTGATTCTCTGCTCTAATGTGCTGTTAAGTGTGCAGGTGACTTAGAGATCATCCAAGGGAAGTCAAATGAAGGTTTTCGCTACAGCAGGTTTGCCCGTTTGCTTCCGCAGGTTGTAACGTTCTCTAGCACGAGCTGCAGTAGTTGAGGAGCTGATGACCTGGTGCTCGACTGGAGGGTTTCAGTGAGTCCAGAGGAGGTCAGGGATAGATGGCTGCTACAGGTGAGCAGCTGGAAGCTGCTACAGAGGAGCGTGTGACCTGGCGATGGAAGCTTGTTAAGCTGTGTAGTGGAGAAGGAGCGGGGGAGCTTCTTGCGACATTTCTGATTCTGCTTGTGCGATTACTGTGATCCATCTCTTGAGCATCTCTTTTGTGAATCTTGAGCAACCTTGTGATACTTGAGCACTTGGAAGGGAAACAAGGAGCTTAGCGAGTCCATCAACGAGAAGACACGAGGAAGGGTGTTCTTGCGTGAGATCAGTGCTGTGTGGAACTCGGTGAGAAGTTTGCTTGTGTTCTTGAGGTTCTTTGTGCTCAGTAAGGTTTCTTCTTGTATTTCCTGTACTTAATACTTCATCAGTTTGAAACGTTGTAGAGAGGTTACTCCACCGAGAAGGAGGTTGCATTTTATCTGGATTTTCCGGGGCTTGATCTGCCGACGATCAAGGGATCGCCCACCTTAAGGGCACGCCAAGGAGTAGGGGCAAGTTATCCCCGAACCTTGTAAATCCTCTTTGATAGCGTATTCATTTGCCTTTCATTTCTGCACTTCGTTTTTGCTGTCTTGCTTCCGCTGTGCTACTAACATTCAAGTGCAGAACTGTGAAAGCAAAAGAATTTGTGGTGTCTGGATATATTCAACCCCCCCCCCCTCTCTATGTTGGGTCCGGGTGCATGTTGACATGGATGCGGGTTCGTAATTTTAAAATTAATTACGTGCAGCGGAAGGTTTAGCATATATAATTTCTTAAATTATTTAACCACACATCCAAGCATGCAACTTTTTCATATGTAGACATGATCATATATTTAAAATTTTGCAGAAACATAAACTAATTTACTTATTACCTTGCGTAACTCGAAGGAAGGGACGAGATCCAACCGTAAGCGTCCCTCGGAAGCTCTGCCTCTATTCGGGTCCACGCTGAGTATCTTCGGGATGACTTCGCAAAGCCATGAGTTTTGTGTTCTCGAGAACTACTAGATTCTCCGAGAACGCGATAAGAAAAACCAAGAGAGAAATAATCACATCGGAAAAACTCACTACCAAGGTCGGCCGGAATCACAATTTCGGCGAGAAGGAGGAAGATGACTTACGCCCAATCCCAAGGAGATGATGGCTGGAGAGGAAGATCGTCCCAACTGAAGAACTTCGTTGCCTTGGTGCTTCTCCTTGTGCTCTCGGCATGAAGAAGGGAGAAGAGCCTTGTGGCCGGCCAAGAGGAAAATGGGAGGAGAGGGAGAGAGCCCAGGCAAGAATACTTCGATTATTTTTCAAGCCTTGCCTTGGGGCATTTATATAGTGGTCTCTCAACCGCCAAGTCACTTTATTCTTATGGAATAAATTTTCTATAACTTATTCTATCATGCCAAGTTTTATCATTTTTTAATTCATGGTAAAAATCAACCAAGTCTCTTTTTTCTTATGAATAAATTTTCTTATAATGGTAAATCAATCCATAATTAATTTTATAAAATAAAATAAACCAATCCATGGTTCATTTTAATTTCCATGAAAAATAAACCAAACCTTGATTTATTATATAAAAAATTTATATCATCCATAATTTTATAAAGCAAACCACACTTGATTTATTTTATAAATTGAGCCAAAAACTTGGTTCTCTCCCTTTGTTGTGGCCGGCCAAGCAAAGAGGGTGGAGTCCCTCTTTGGCCGGCCCAACCAAGTCACGCCCCAATGAATTTTAATTCATCTATTAAGTCTTCAAAAGACTTAGTTCTTTTACGCTTCCGATGCATCTCTGAAAAATTCAGATTCGACTTATCGTTTGGCTCAACCAAACCTAATCTCTCTTGATTGGAAAATCTAATTTTCAACTCGTTTTAAATCCCTCGGATTACTCATAGTGTGTGTGACTAAATAGGCTTTCGATTTATGTTGGTCGTCTATAATTAACCAATTATAGAACGATCATGAGTGACACCTAGTAGTACATCATGATCCCCAATTAATCCAAAGATCAACGGTTGACCTCAGAAACTATTCAATACCCTTCAGTAGCTATAATGAATCATGCCCCATTCCCTTCACCATCTTATACCCACTTGGCTCAGGACACGGTCTATGTGTGTCAATCCCCATTAGGCTGACTACGTCACACCTAGCCTAAGTAACGTTTTCTCGTCCTACGAATTCTAATTACTCTCATGTATTTAAGAGATTCATACTCTGAACATGTCATGGTCTGGCCAGAGGCTTCGAGTAACAATCCGACGATAGACCTTGGGTATACATCTCCTCGCAGGGAGTGGTGAATCCTTTGTTGGTTGTTCAAACATCTTCGGGCACTTCGGCTTATACCCAATCATCCTGGGTCCACACCTCCTTGGAGATGCTTGCTTAAGATGTCAAAGTATAAGTCTCCATGACCAAGATGACTTGAACACCGCAAGTCAAAGGAACATCGCACTTAAGCTGCAGTAAGAACTTCACTGACATATCTATATGTAGACTACCATATGAAGTTTTACAGCCAGTCACTCCAATGAACTAGTTCCCTTAACTAGCATTCATGTTTATCTCCGGACATCCCAATGTCACCAGCCAGTGAGAATCAGCTGATTAGAGAATAACCCATGCTAGTCTCAACAGAATTGATAGTGTCCGTATTTATCAATTCATCGACTAGGGACAATTTCAATACTTCACAATTGCACATGTAGAGATAATCACTAGTTGTGAATTCATCACAAATTCTCTCATGCTGTGAATTGTATTGCGGACATTCAGTAAATGAGTTTAAGATCTCAATCAAATACATAAACATGTATACTCAAATAGTGAATATTCATTTATTAAAATAAATGATTACAATCATAAGGCGATTGCCTTAGGACACTTTCCTCATATCACTAACAAACTCCCACTTGGCCTAATGCCAATCGCTACGGTATCCAATACCACAGGCTCTAACATGACCCTCAAACTTGCTTTGAGGCAAGGCCTTAGTTAAAGGATCCGCTAAATTCCTTTCAGTGGGAATTTTCTCAATTTGTATATCATTCCTACTTATAATCTCTCTGATCAGATGATAGCGGCGAAGCACATGTTTGGATCGCTGATGAGACCTTGGTTCCTTTGCTTGTGCAATAGCTCCATTGTTGTCGCAATAAACCGGTATTGCTTCATCAATGGTTGGAACCACACCAAGTTCTGAGACAAACTTCTTGATCCAGACTGCTTCCTTTGCTGCTTCCGAAGCTGCAATATATTCCGCTTCCGTGGTAGAATCCGCTACGGTGTCTTGCTTGGAACTCTTCCAACTTATTGCGCCTCCATTCAAAATAAATACGTATCCCGACTGAGATTTGGAGTCATCCTTATCTGTCTGGAAACTGGCATCTGTATACCCACGTATTACCATATCACCTTCTCCATATATTAGGAACACATCCTTAGTTCTTCTTAAGTACTTGAGGATTGTCTTGACAGCCGCCCAATGATCCATTCCTGGATCAGACTGGTATCTGCTTGTGACGCTCAGAGCATACGATACATCGGGCCTAGTACATAACATAGCATACATGATAGATCCTATCGCGGATGCATAAGGAATCTTATTCATGCAAATCCTCTCGTCTTCTGTGCGCGGACACATAGACTTCGAAAGGTTGATCCCATGCCTGATGGGAAGGTAACCTTTCTTGGATTCCGACATGCTAAACCTTTCTAGCACTCGGTCTATATATGTAGACTGCGAAAGACCAAGCAACCGTTTTGATCTATCTCTATAGATTCTAATCCCAAGGATATAGGTTGCTTCTCCCAGGTCTTTCATGGAGAAAGTTTTGGACAACCAAATTTTAACTGACTGTAAGACTGATATATCATTTCCTATAAGTAATATGTCATCGACATATAACACTAGGAATACGACTGCACTCCCACTAACCTTCTTGTACACACAAGGTTCGTCAGGATTTTGTGAGAAATCAAACTCTTTGATTGTCTCATCAAAACGGATGTTCCAGCTCCTGGATGCTTGCTTTAGTCCATATATGGATCGTCGAAGCTTGCATACTTTGGTTTTATTAACCGATGTGAAACCTTCAGGTTGTATCATGTATACATCCTCAAGCAGGTTTCCATTAAGGAAAGCTGTTTTCACATCCATTTGCCATATCTCATAATCATAATGAGCTGCTATGGCCAGGAGCATCCGAATGGATTTAAGCATAGCTACTGGCGAATAGGTTTCGTCATAATCAATTCCTTGTTTCTGACGATATCCTTTTGCCACTAATCTAGCCTTAAAGGTAACAACATTACCTTCCATGTCGGTTTTCTTCTTGAAAACCCACTTGCACCCTATGGGCTTAATCCCTTCAGGTGGGTTAACCAAGTCCCATACTTGATTTTTGTACATGGAATCCATTTCCGACTTCATGGCTTCAAGCCATTTATCCCTTTCTGAATTTTTCAGAACATCTTCATAACTGATAGGTTCGTCATCGTTAATGAGTAACACGTCGTTCGATTCACTTATGAGAAATCCGTATCTCTCTGGAATATTGCGTGTCCTATCAGACCTACGAAGAAGTGGTGTTGTTTTAGGTTCAACTGATAGCTCATCATTATGAGTTATTGGTTGTGGGTCTAGACTAGGTGTCTCTGTAATGTCTATTGGAGTTTCTTGAACTTCTTCAAGTTCAATGCTACTCCCACTGTTTTCTTGTAAAAGAAATTCTTTTTCTAGAAATACAGCATGCCTTGAAACAAACACCTTTTGTTCCAAGGGATGATAGAATTGGTAACCTTTCGTTTCCTTAGGGTATCCAATAAATAGACATTTATCAGACTTAGCATCCAATTTGTCTGATACAGTCCGCTTTACATAAGCAGGACAACCCCATATCTTTAGGTGAGATAAATGAGGTTTCTTACTATTCCACGTCTCATATGGAGTAGTAGAGACTACCTTGGTCGGGACTCTGTTTAGTAAGTAAACAGCTGTCTTAAGCGCATAGCCCCAAAAGGATTTTGGAAGAGTTGCATGATTCATCATAGATCTAACCATGTCCATCAAGGTTCGGTTACGCCTCTCAGATACACCATTATGCTGTGGTGTATATGGCGGAGTCCATTGAGACAATATCCCATTGTCCCTAAGATAATCTTGAAACTCTTGACTTAAGTATTCACCACCCCGATCGGATCGAAGTATCTTAATACTTTTGCCAAGCTGTTTCTCTACTTCACTTCTGAACTCTTTGAATTTCTCAAAAGCTTCAGATTTGTGTTTCATTAAGAACACATACCCGAATCGTGAGTGATCATCGATAAAGGTAATGAAGTAGCTATAGCCTCCTTGTGCAAGAGTTGACATTGGTCCACATACATCAGTATGTATTAGACCAAGCAATTCTCCCACTGGTTTACCTTTTTCGGAAAAGGGTAATTTGGTCATCTTGCCTTTTAAGCATGATTCGCATGTATCAAATGAACCAGGTTCAAATGATTCCAGAATTCCACATCGGTGTAATTTGGTCATGCGTTTCTTGCTTACATGGCCAAGACGACAATGCCACGTATAGGAGTCTATTTGATTATCTATTCGAGCACGTTTGTTGCTAACTTCGATATTGAAAACGTCACCGGATAAATCTAACGTGTAGATACCATTGCATAAAGTTCCAGTCCCATAAAGAACACCATTTAAAGTTATGTAACAGCAATTGTTACTAAAGTTAAATGATAACCCTTTTCATTCAAGCATGAAATAGATACAATATTCTTTATTAACGAGGAACAAAATAACAATTATCCAATTCTAAGACAAGTCCAGTAGGGAGCTTTAGCAAATATGTTCCGATGGCAATAGCAGCAATCTTTGCTCCATTTCAACTCGCAAATTCGCTTCTCCCTTGACGAGTCTCTTCTATTCCT
>JAGFNQ010005220.1:101405-177425 GCA_024364735.1 Boesenbergia rotunda | reverse complement strand
GAGAATGAGGAGTGGAGTGACTTATATAGTCGGGGAAAAGGACCAGGCACGGCCTGTGTCCGGATCTTCTGATAGGGTCAGAAGATGTGGGTATGGTGCTGTCGATATGAGTATGGCCTGTGTCAGGATCTTCTGACAGGGCCAGAGATATGGCATGGTGGTGTCGACGGTAACCATCCTTCTTTGTCGTATACTATTTGTCTTATGCGAGGACAAGACAGGTTTCGGTAAGCGGCGCCTGTTAGAGAATGTCAGTTCGTACGAGGGTGACATCCTGTTACCTGGCAGCTGGTGCAGGTATATTGTCTTTTTCTCAGGGTGATCCCGAGAGAGTGCCTGAGTGGATATCCGGACGGTTCGAACGGATGGGTATCAGGCCCGGGCATAAAGGACTGCCGGGCGGATGCACTCGGCTGAACGAGGCGTATAAGCCTTACTGTGTCCGGGCGGACGCACTCGCCTGACCGAGGCGTGTAAGCCTTACTGTGGCCGGGCGGATGCACTCGCCTGACCGAGGCGTGTAAGCCTTAAATGTGGCAGACCTGGTTTGACCGGCTGGTGAAGGCTTAGGGCCCGGTCAGAAGGTACGGCTGCTCATATAATGACGTGGACCCTGAGGCAGGCCAGGTCTTTCGCCACGTTGGCTGCCCGTATCGTGCCAAATATAGGGCAGGATCATATACCTCACTTATTTTAAATATATCGATTTAAAAGAAACACTTACATTCCGGGCAATGTTGAAATGGTTAATTCATTTAAATTTTAACTGTTATATATCGTAGGAGATTTAAGAATATTGATCTAATCTTTATGATTTTTTATTTATGTTGATGGTTAATAATTGATGAAAAATTTTCATAAATACAGAGAAAAAAAGTGCCAACTGAAAAATTGGAAGACTTACATCAACAAGTACTGTTTAACCACACACACCACATCCACATTATTTAGTTTCTTTCCATCTACAAACACCGACCATGATCCGTTCAGACAAAGCACATGCACGTACGGCGAGCTTGCTCCGGTCACGGCTTCTGGTGGCGTCCTCCCTTCCGGTCGCACAATGTCGCTCCGAGTGTGTTGTAGTTGATATACCGGCTGGGGGCCGACGGCGGCAGCAGGAATCCCCGCGGCTTGCAGCCATTCAAGTCCCTAGTACTGAAAGAGGGCCGCCGAGCCGTCGCCGGGAAATCGACGAGCCGGGGGTGAAGCTCGGGGCGGAGCCGCCCCGACGCCGCCTGCTGGGAAAGCAGGAGGAAGAATAACAGCAGCAGCAGAAGCACGGCGGTGAGGGAAGGAGCCATGATCGGTCGATGCTGTGCGGGCGGTGATCGGAAATGGAACACAAGAAAGTGCGAGCTTTATAGATCGAAGAAGAAGAAGAAGAGGAGGAGGAGGAAGAGGAGGAGGAGGATCTTAAATGAGCTCGTGAAGGCAGGTGACGGGGGAGATCGTACAGCTCAACGACGGCCAGCGAGGAGTGAGACTTTGGCGTGAACGCCTGGTCGCCTCTGCCTTCCGGAAGGATGCTCGTGCACTGCATTTATTTTTAATCTTTTTAAAAAATTATAAAATCAAAGTAAATGATCCTAAACTTTCTAACACCGACTCAATTTTTCCGTATCTAAACAAAAATTTATTATCATTCCCTGTACTTTGCTTTAACCAAGGTTTTGAAAATTGGACCGAATATCAAATCGATCAAGGAAAGAAATAAAAAGGTGGAACCGTCACCTTAACGGCCCCCAGGCCCAGGCCCCATAAGAATCCAAAGGGAGGCAAATCACGATTATTACTGGTGTGGTGAGGCGCCTGGGGTCGAGAGGATTAAAGCCAGCAGACCAGGATTTTATCCCTGTGCGTAATTGATGCCCCTCGAACCTATGACCCCGAAGCAAACGGCCAGGCGCCTTATCATCCGATCCAGCCCGTGGGGGCAAACCGATAGAGGAAAGAGTTCAGAGATTTAGAGGTTCAATCGATTTAATCGGGAATCTAACCGGGATATAATCAATATATAATAAAACATATATTTATATAAATATATGAAACTAACAACTTGCTAACTATTTTCTTCAAAATTGGATCAACTAGGTCGAGGATATGATATGTTTTTATCAGGAACTCAGCACGGTATTCTTGAAAAAAGGGTTAGTTTCAAAGAAAAATTCAAATTTAAAACTATTAGATTCAAGCAAACAACAAATTTATTCATTTGGGAATTTAGATAAAAGCAAATTAGGATTTTGACATTTAATTTTTCAATTTTTATTTTTAGTAAGAAAGCAAAACGATAAAAGAGAAAAAAATAAAAAAATAAAATAAACCAAGTCTGTTTACCCGATTTTTCTGGTTTGTCCGGTTCACTGGTTCCTGACTGGTTCAGAACGGTTCGCACTCGATTCTTGAGCAGCCGATTTTCAGAGTCAACTCGAACCGAAAATGTAGCCGATTCCTGATTCAATCGATCCGACCGTCCGATCCGATCTGATTTTTTGAACACTAGCTTTAACTCCCTTTTAATTATTTAATACATATCAATTTACTTAACTGTCTTCATTTTTATAAATATAAAAAATTTAAAAGAAGAAATATTTTTTTTAGATTCAACAAATTTAAATTATAATCCAATACATTTATTATCAAATTACGTATCATTCTTTTCGATTTGTTACGAAACAACACAAATTGTCAATATTTTTTATAAGTAAAAAAACTAAAAAGAATTATAATTTCTCTTAAATTTAGCATAATTTAATTATAATTGAGTATATTTTTTATCCAAATGAATATGATTCTTTTCCCCTAATCAATCGATTTAGAACTTATATTAATCGACTGATTTATGCTGAATTGATTGGGTGATTCAATTACATATCGTTGAATTTAAAATAAATTATTTCTCATTTAAATTAAAAAAAAGATAATTAAATAAATCAAAATCAAAATAAACAAATATTTATATGTAAAGAATGAAAATCAATTTTATCTGATGCAAGATTACGAAAGAAATTAAGTTTTGTGTTAGAGATTTTAGGATAATGTATCTGAAGAAATTCAGAAATAATAAAAAATGCCATATTAACACCAAAGTCAACTCGCCGGGTGATCTAGTTAGATAGGCTGTTGGATAAATGCCAACTAACAGTTTGACTTTGCAATGGTTGACTGCGTAAAGGAGCCCGTTTCATTATTAGCCAGGTGGAAAGTTGGCTGCCAAGGGTCATGGATGTTGAGGTGGACGCGAGGAACATGAGCAAAAGTCAAAATGAATTTATAGAAATTTGATTTTTTTCTTGAAATTTATTGATAGGATATTCTTATTAGTAGTCAAAATCTTTTTTAATAAAAATTTGAATTCCTATCATAAATATTTATGAGAAAATTTTTATAAACTCCCCATCTTCAAATTCATCTTTGCATGCAGTCCCCACTCAAGTTTTCCTTTACATGCAGTTCCTGATGGAATTGACAAGACAGTTTGGTGAGTATTATTTGAAAAAAATTGAGTATAAAAGTTAGAAATTTGAGTATGTAAGATTGCATCTACCACATCAAGAAACTATGTACTCAATTTTCACTCTTTTATACTCACTTTTCACTCTTTTATACTTATTTTTCACTAATGTATACTCAATTTTTATTATTTTATACTCAATTCATCAGGAAATAAATGTAAAGAATTTATCAAATGGAAAGTGGAAGCAAAGATTAAATAGGGATTGGCGAGTTTTATACAATTTACCAAATATTTATTCGTGACAACAATATATTTTTATTCTTCTTTTTCAGAAATAAATAGAATCTTTGAATATATTGAAAAATTAAATTATTTAATAGGGTGTTTTTTTTGTTCTTTTGCTCTTCATTAAATATTTTTGACAAGTTAGTTATAATTATCAATTAACTACCAGTAATAATGTTCAAAATAATAAAGTAAATTAATAATATCAATTAGAAAATAATAATTGAGATTGTTTAGCAATATTTTTTTCTTTATTATTTAAATTTTATATAAATCATATCTATTTCAATTTCTAATACTCATCGATTCAAAATTATAAAATTTTTAAAAGTATTTAATTATTTCCCCACATAATAAATCTTTATTTATCATTAAAAAATAGAAATAGAAAAATAAATAAATAAGACGCATGATACTTTCTTCTACCAGGAGAAAGATTCGGATTACGAAATCAGTATCCAAGTGGAGTGAGCTCCGTCTGCTGCTCTCCTCTACTATGAGCTAAAGTCTATGAGCAGAATTTATTTTATGAGATGGACTGATGATTAATACGTAAATATTATCATCTTGAGATCTAGATCAAAATTTGATAAAATTGATATACCTATCCTCCCCACACATCGGCTCGTAGCGCCATGATTTACCTCGTGTTAGCCTCGGCACGGAACAAGCGAATCGACTTTTGTCATCTTGGAGCCCTTCAGCAAGTCGCTTCTTATTCAATCCTCCGAGAGCTAATTAGGGCTTCTCTTTGCTCTTCATTCCGCTTCTTGATCTTGTTGGTGCAATCGACCCAGATTTGGTAAGAAAAATCATGGGTTTTGATGTGTGTGTCAATATGATTTAGTTAAATTTTCATATTAGTTTGATATGAGTTTGATGTTAGTAGGAGCCCTAGAGCCAATTATGTGATAATTGACTAGGGACCTTTTGTATCATATTTTATCATTAATAAATACATATTTGGTTACTATACTTACTTTATATTTGTATCAAATAACTAAGTATAATAATATCCTTGGGTAGTAAGTTTTTATCTATATCATATCGATTGGTTGAATCGATAGTGAAATGATGTAGAGAACACTACACTAAATCATTTCTAGTCAAGCCTTAATATTCAACGACAATATTAATGCATGGAGACTAGCATGTAGGTCAATTGATGACTTGAACTCACAAGTCATGGATATATGATATCAAGTTGACACATAAGTATACATTAGAGAATGTGTACTGAATTGACCCGCCATGAGAAAGTTTCATAGATTGTCATATGAGTGTCATAAACTTTCTCATGTGACAATTAGTATGAATAGTCCTTAGACCTGAAGTCATTACGGTTCTCTACATAAGGAGTTATGTACTTTGGTATCGTCAAACGTTACCCGTAACAGGGTGGACTATAAAGGCGATCACTGGGTATGTAATGAATTATACGGAGGGATGTGAGTGGTGTAGATGTGATCTTTCCCTCCCATATGACGGGAGTGATATCGTTAGGCCCCTTGATCGAGTATGACTACTAAAACGTATGATTATGCTTAAATGAGTCAATATGAGATATTGAGCTCATTTGTTTGAGTGAGTCTACTCGGGGGTCAAAAAACACAAAGATTAATCGAGGATGGCACGGTCTATGCCTCATTGGTTAATCTAGATATCAAGGATAAAAGGACAAGGTCATACATTGTCATAGTCACGGAGATTAAGTTGGATCTCGATTTTCTCGTCACTTGGGTAGTAATGATGTATTGCTAGATGTCGCTCATTGCTTATGTGTCTAAAGTGGTTTAGACACATTGCCAACATTACGGAAACCTATTAGGTCACACACTAAGGACACGATGCTTCGGAGATTAATTGATCTTAGTTTGACTAAGATTTGATCCGAATTCGATTAATTGAGTTAGACTCAAGTGAATCCAATTAGATTATGGGATTGAAATCTAATTTGAGTTTGACTTATTTAGATTAGACTCAACTACATTTGAATGAGATATTAATTCATTAAAATGTTTAATAAATTAATAATAGAGGAAGATGAAAAGTTTCTATTTATTGGATGAAGAAAAGTTGAAGAGTCACATGAGAAAATGTGCTCTAATTGGGTTTTTATTAGCATTAATGGAGGGAAGCTAAAGGGACAAAAACTCTTTATATTCATGGGATGAGTATAAGAGTTTTTCTTGTCATTTGGATGAAAAACTTATCATTTTTTCCTTCCTTTCCTTCTCTTGGCCAAAATCCCTATTCTCCCTCTCCTTCTTGCTTTGTGAATCTCCTCTTGTGGCTAGCATCATAAAGGCGATTCTTCTCCGAAGCTTGAGAGACCATGTTCGTGTGGATACGTATAGAGGCATGGACACTTAAACGTGCAAGAGATTCGGTATACCTCGGACAAGTGGGATAATCGAAGGGCATGCGCCAAAGGTATACCTATACGATAGGAATTTGTAAATTAACTTTGTATGAGTTTTCTTTCGCATGGATCGCTCGTGGGATATATTATTTCCACTGCGTTTTTTGAATATTTTTTCCTATAGATCCCTATATTTGAGTCATGCAGGACTTGGTGGAACACACAAATTGGGTAATCTCATCTTGGTGCTCAGGTCCGTGAAATCGGTGAAGGATGGTGCATCTGAGGGATTGTCGGACGAGGAACATCGGAGTGGAGCCAAGGGAAGTAGATTTCAAGGCATATGCGTAGGATGACATCAGGACGAACCGAGGGCTTGGATGCATCCGAGGGACGAGAGCTAAAGGAAGGGAACTTCAAAGGAGGACTCCAAAGAGGATGAGTGTAAGTACGTAAAAGGATCAGTCGACTGGTAGGAACACTAGTCGACTGAACCTTCTGTGAGGTTTGATTAGTTAGATCAGTCGGCTGGTCTGGAGGGCAGTCGACTGGTCTGTTCGAAAACTAGTTATTGGCTGAGCACTAGTCGACTGGGGTTAGCATCAGTCGACTAGTGTCGGGGCTGAGTTGTTTTGTCAATAGCTCTCTCCTTTATTTAAAGGAGAGCTTTGAGACTTGAGATGAGTTAGCTCTTTAGTGAGAATCCTCCTTGATCAAGTGCTCAAGAAGGATGGTACATCCGAGGGACTGTCAGACGAGGAGTAACAGAGTGGAGCCATGAGAAGCAGACTTCAAGACATATGTGAAGGATGACATTAGGACGAATCGAGGGCTTGGATGCATCCGAGGGATGAGAGCTAAAGGAAGAGAGCTTCAAAGGGCAACTCCAGAGAGGATGAGTGTGAGTGTGTAAAAGGATCAGTCGACTGGTAGGAGCAGTTATGAAAGATGGCGCATCCGAGGGACTGTCGGATGAGGAGCAACGAAGTGGAGACAAGGGAAGCAGACTTCAAGGCATATGCGAAGGATGACATCAGGACGAATCGAGGGCTTGGATGCATCCGAGGGACGAGAGCTAAAGGAAGATAGCATATGAGAAGAGTTAGCTCTTTAGTGAGAAACCTTCTTGATCAAGTGCTCAAGCTTCCGAAGCTCATCTCTTACTCCCAACCCTAATTCTCAATCTTGTAAAGGAGAAGAGTGTCTTGTGGGAAGTTATTCTCCATCGAGAAGGAGAAAACTTTATCCGGAGATTACCGGGGACTAATCCACCGAAGGATTGAGGGATTATCTGTTGGTACAGGCAACACCTAAGTCGAACCTGGGTTTTGATAATGGTAAAGGGTTCAAAAGTTAAGATGTTATTTTGATCTAACGTGTTCACTGAGTGTGCAGAAAGAAGTCTTGGCGAAGGGCTGCTAGGCACCTAGCAAAGGACTGCTAGGCATCAAAACCCTAAAACCTAGCGAAGGGCTGCTAGGAACCTGGCGAAGTGCTGCTAGGAGTCTAAGACCTAGCGAAGGACTGCTAGGCACCTGGCGAAGGACTGATGGGTACCGAAGACTTGGCGAAGGGCTGCTAGGCACCTGGCGAAGGACTGCTGGGCAAAAGTCCAACTGGAGGAGCCGGTTGGCAAAAGGTAAACTCTCCTGAGAGGAGTAGGTGAGGATGCGTTCCCCGTCGAGGGAACAGTAGGCGTCAGTTCGACCTAGGGTTCCATTTGGGAAACCCGAAGTCAGAACCAAGACAGCTACGGCTGTAAAATCTAATTAACATTCTTGCCTTGTTTGTTGTGGAACTAACCTTGGGTGCAGGAATCAAAGGAATGTGTTTCTGCAGCTCAGAACGCCCCAAAGGAGAGGGGCAGCAGCTGGGCTAGGCGCCCGGGAGGTCCCGGGCGCCCAAGGTCAAAGTCAAACGAGCAGTTAAGCAAGAATCGCTTCGGAAGCTTACTGGGACAGGTGCCCTGATGGTCCCGGGCGCCCTGGATGTCTCGGGCGCCCTGGGTTCAAGCCAACCAGCGATCGAAGCGAAATCAGCCGAGAAGCCAGCAAACCAAGTCAACCGGGGCGCCCCTAGTGTCCCGGGCGCCCCCATCAGCTCCGAGGCCGATTCTGGAGGGATAAGCGCTGACCGAGCTTCGGATGAGGTTTCTCGGATCCGAAGCACGTGTCAGGTGCCCCCAGCGTCCAGGGCGCCCCCAGGAGTGCTATAAAAGGGGCTCGACCCCAAGGCTTCAACACATCAATTTTTCAACGCCTCTACGCTCTTCGTTCAAGCGCTCTGCTCCGGAAACCTCCGATCTCGAGATTCTAGCGCCGCCGACGACCTTATGCTCCGAAGAACGATCCACACCGGGCGTCGGTAACGAAGAGTACAATTTTCTTTATTGCACTACTATTGTAATAATCTTTATAAATCTTTGTGACATTATAGAATTGCCCGTAGTAAACGGTCAAGGACCGTGGGCCTTGGAGTAGGAGCCGACCGCGACTCCGAACCAAGTAAAAACACTTGTGTTCCGTGTGTTTGATTTAAATTTCCGTTGCACATTCTCTTTTCTAATCCGAAACGCTTTTACGATATTCACCCCCCCCCCCTCTATCGTATTTTCTCGATCCAACAAGTGGTATCAGAGCGGGGAAGCTCAAATTTGGTGCAACCACCAATTTGAGAGTTTTTCAGATTTTTACGAAAGTTTTTTTTCAATTTTTTCGTTAATCAAGGTTGGTGCAACACCACTTGATAATTTTTTTTTATATCTTCTTCCTGCACTACTAATCCAAGACCAAGTCTTGGGATAGTTTTTTGTTAATTTTATTTCAGAGAATCTCTAAATGGCCATGCAAGATGGGTTCAGTACAGCCAGACCACCACTCTTTAGTGGGGAGGACTTCTCCTACTGGAAGAGTCGGATGGAAGTCCACCTAAAAACTCAGGTGGACATGTGGATAATTATCCAATCTGGACTGAACATCCCGAAGAACGTTGAAGGAGTGCCACAATCATACACCGAATGGGATACCGCACTGAAAAGAAAGATCGAAGCTGATGCCAAAGCAACCTAGACACTCTAATGCAGCCTAACCAAAGAAGAGCTAAACCGAGTAGGACCATTCAACAGTGCAAAAGAACTCTGGGGTAAGATGATTGAGTTGCACGAAGGAACTTCCGACACCCGAATCAGCAAGAGGGACCTACTGCTAAACAAGATGTACACAATCAAGATGAACGGCAGCGAATCTGCAACCCAGCTCCACCCCAGAATCAAGGAGCTGATGAACGGTCTACATTCAATCGGTCACAAGGTAGAAAACCGTGACCTGATCAGGTACACCCTTAACGCTTTCCCGAGAAACACTTTGTGGGCATCTATGGTTGATGCGTACAAAGTTTCAAGGGATTTGTCTAAAATTAAATTAGATGAGTTGTTTTCTGAGCTTGAATTACATGAGCAGACTAACTGCACCCTGACCGAGAAAGGCATTGCCTTTGTTGCAGGTAAAACTAGAAAGATGACCAAGAAGAAGCCCCAACCTGCACCCGAGTCTGACTCAGATTCAGACTCAGAAGACAGCGAAGTAAATCGACCCAAACTGGTTCGGCTAGCTCGGGACTACTACAAGGAACTGAAAAACCAGACCAACAGAAGGAAAGCCAGCCGAAGAAAGGAAGAACCAGCTGATCTTTCAAATGAAAAGACCAAACCAAATGTGACCTGTTACGAATGCAAAAAGAAGGGTCACTACAAGACAGAATGCCCCAATCTGAAGGAGACGAAGAAGACAAGAAGGAAGAAGACCCTTCAAGCAACGTGGGACGAGTCTTCCTCCGAAGAAGAAGAAGGGACCCCACAGTCAAACCTGCTCGCTCTGACTGCTTCAGAAGAAATCGAGACCAAATCAGAATCGGAGTCGGATGACGGAAAGCTCACATTTTCAGAGGACGACCAAATCACTGTAAGTGGGTTTTCTAGAAGTCAATTATCAGAAATAATTGCGTATCTATCTCGAGACTTGGCGAAAGCCAACATCCGAGTTGAGTCCCTCCGACAGGAAGTAAAACTCCTGAAAGAGGAAGCTGACTCTAGATCCTCAACTGAGAAGGTTCAAGAAGGAACCTCTACTCAAGTTGAAAAACTTGAGAAAGAGAACTCCTCCTTGAAAACTCAAGTCAAGGACCTTAGAGCAGCTTTGGAACGATTCACCTCTGGTTCCAAAGGTCTTGATATGATCCTTGGAAAATAGAAATCCGTTCTAAATCGATCCGGGTTAGGCTACCAAACCAAGGCGAGACAAAGATCTTACTATGCTGTACTGAATAAGTCTAGACCCAAAGTTCAGGCATGGGTACCCAAACTATGTCTGAACAACCAAGCTGGACCAAATCAGTATTGGATCCCCAAGGACAAGATTCATATCTTGCCTAATCATTACCGTGGCTTTAGTCTAGGGGGAGCCAACCTAAAAATAATTTTTATAGTTAAATGAATCTCTTTTCTTGTTTTAAATTGCATGTTTGCTTGTCTATTTATTTTATGCAATTTACCATGCTTAGACCTAGGATTGGTTAGACTAAAGACTAATCCAATTAACTGAAATTTGAACAACATAGTATTGGGTGGCAGTGAGATGATAATACGTTAGGGAAGCCTTTTCTAATAAGGTCAAGTATACACTACTTGGGCTCTTTAGATTGATGAAACTAGCCGAAGCTACCGATCCAAGACCTAAACTAGTTAGACCAGAATTTTTCAAAAAATAATTTTAAAAATGAAATTTCATTAAAAGGCATTGTCAAGGAAAGGGTTGATGATCCAATAAGGCTACGGCCAAAGAAGGCCTAGTGCCTCGCCAAGACCTGGAAGCCAATTTTTGAAATTCAAATTCAATTTATTCTTTGACAAATTCGAATCTAACATAAATTTTCAGTTAATTGTAGATTCAAACACTCCTTTTTCAAAATAAATTCAAAACCAATTGTTTTCAAAATTAATTTAACTTTTTCAAAATTAATCATGACTTTTCAAAATAAAACCTTCTATTCAAAAATCTATCTCACAAAAACCAATAAGGTTAACGTGTTTGATAACTAGATCCCGGGTGAGATAGTTAGGAATTAAATTAATATAAAATCTGATTTTGATAATATTGATGAATTTAGACTTGAATTGTCTTGATTGTAACGGTCAAACCTGGTCAAACAATCAAACCTGGTCAAACAATCAAACCAGGTCAAACAAATAAACTTGGTCAAACAGTCAACCCGGGCGCCCGTGACCCCTCGGGCCCCCCTTCTTTTCTCCTCGATCAAGGAAGAAAAGCTGTCAACACCTAACTAAACTAGCCGCTCGGGTCCTCACGGGCGCCCCCAAGGACACGGTCAAAACATCAAAAGCTGCATATGGCAGTTTTAATCTAAACTCGGGCGCCCACTATTAATGCAGTCTGACCCTGATTGTTATTTTGGTGTTGACACTGATTTTAGTTTAGGTTGATTAGATGATTATGATTAAATCCTGGTCGTGGACTAGGTATACCTAGTGGGACTAGGTTTGATGAAAGCTTGGCTTGGAGGGTCAGGTCCTAGCTTGAGAAGCTAGGTTGGTGAAAAGTCCTAGCTTGGAGGGCTAGGTGTGAAAAGTCCTAGCCTGGAGGGTTAGGTGTGAAAAGTCCTAGCCTGGAGGGTTAGGTGTGGAAAGTCCTATCTTGGAGGGCTAGGTGTGGAAAAGTCCTAGCTTGGAGGGCTAGGTGGATGAAATCCTAACTTGGAGGGTTAGGTGTGGAAAAGTCCTAGCTTGGAGGGCTAGGTGTGGAAATTCTTAACTCGGAGGGTTAGGTGATTGGAAATCCCGGTGAGTGAAGCCAGGTCTTGGTGAGTGAAGCCAGGTGGACTGAAATCCCGGTGAGTGAAGTCGGGTCCTGGTGAGTGAAGCCAGGTTGACTGAAGTCCTGGTGAGTGAAGCTGGGCACGAAGTCTTGGTCCGAGGGATTGAGCACGAGTCAGGGGAGGCTGGGAGCCAGTTCTCTTGACTTAGAGTGGGTTTGGCCTTGCCCAGATCGGTCTGGTGACCGATCAGGGAAGTTGGCACGAAGTTTCCTCGTGAATCAGTCTGGTAACCGATCCAGCGATGTCTGATCGGTCTGGTGACCGATCAGGGAGAAACCTTGATCGATCAATCTGAACGATCAACTGTCGCGAGGTTTCTCACCCTGACCAATCAGGCTGGAGCCTGATCGGACTGGGAGTGTCCTGATCGGTCTGGTGACCGATCAGCAGTGTATTTCAGGTGGGATTGTGGCAAGCAAAATTTCTAGATCGGTTTGGTGACCGGTCAGGGTGACCGATCATACGAGCTTGCGATCCCAGGTTGAAGGTTAATTCAAAATGCACTGTCAGACGCTCTGATCGCGTCTGTTCGCATCTGCTTTTTCTGATACACTGCTAATATCTGCTCTAACCTTCTGATACTTTGATTTTCTATTGATTTGCTGCCCTAATGAGCTGCTAAGTGTGCAGGTGACTCAGGGATCATCCAAGGGAAGTCAAACGAATGTTTTCACTATCGCAGGTTTCTCCGTTTTCCGTCTCAGGGTGCAACGGATGCTGGCAATGCTAGAGCTGCTGACTGGGGCTTGGCTGAGGGAAGCTTAGGGAGTCCAGGAGAGCTCAGTGGTAGCTGGCTGTTGCAGGTGAGTAGCTGGAGGCTGCAGTGAGGTGGTGACCTAGCGATCAGTGAACTGAGACTTAAGCATTTGGTGGCGAACAAGTCTCAGTAACGTTACAGCTTGTGTTCTTGCGACATCTCATATTGTGCTCTTGCGACAACTCTGTTCCATCATCTTGAGCAAGCGACTGTGATTCTTGAAGCAATCTTCTGTTACTTGAGCACTTGGGAAGAGAAGAAAGAAACTTGGCGAGTCCATCAGCGAGAAGACACGAAGAAGGGAGTTCTTGCGTGAGATCTGCGTTGAGTGGAGCTCGGGAGAAGTTTGCTTGTGTTCTTGTGGTTCCAAGTGCTAAGTAAGATCCTTCTTGTGTTTCCTGTACTTTATATTTGATCCATCTTGAAACGCTGTGGAGAGGTTACTCCACCGAGAAGGAGGTTGCATTTTATCTAGATTTTTCGGGGCTTGATCTGCCGACGATCAAGGGATCGCCCACCTTACGGGCACGCCAAGGAGTAGGGGCAAGTTATCCCCGAACCTTGTAAATCCTCTTTGTTAGCGTTTGGTGGTTGTTCTTAGCTTAGGATTTAAATTCTGCATACTCTGTTTTTATTGCTTCCGCTGTGCTACTAAACGTTTAAGTGCAGAAAACTTGAAAAGTTCTAAAGTTCAAGTGTCTGGCTATATTCACCCCCCTCTCTAGCCATCCAAGTTCCAACAAGTGGTATCAAAGCTTGGGGCTCTGTACAAGCGGATTAACAACCGAGAGCTATCAACAATGGCTTTGAGAGAAGGTTTTTCCACCACCTGACCTCCCTTCTTTGATGGAGCCGATTTTTAATATTGGAGATCGAAAATGGAGTACTATCTAAAGATGGACATCAACACTTGGTTCACTGTGAAGGAGGGGTTTTTCTCCTCCAAAGGATGACGAAGGAAAAGAATTGGAATCTTGGCGTTGGACGGCTGAGCAAACCCGGAAAAGTGAAGCCGACGTGAAGGCAGTGGTAACTTTGCAATGTGGCATGAACAAAGACCCACTCATCAAGGTTGGTCCCTTTACGAGTGCAAAGGATTTGTGGAATAAACTCATTGAACTCCATGAGGGCACCCAAGATTCAAGAATCGCCAAGAGGGACTTGTTCCTCAACCAACTTCTAAACCTCTCCATGAAGGAGAATGAAACGGTGAGTGAACTCCATGGTAAGTTCAAGGAAGTCCTCAATGGTCTTCACTCTATTGATGAGAAGGTCGAGAACCGTGACCTTGTGAGGTATGTGCTTAAAGCTTTTCTAAGGAATGCTTTGTGATCATCCATGGTGGATGCCTACAAAGTATCTAAGGATTTATCAATTGTAAAACTAGATGATTTATTTTGTGAGATGGAACTACATGAGATGGCTAACAAAGGCCCCAAGGAGAAGGGGATTGCCTTAGTTGCAGGAGAAAAGACCAAGAAGAAGAAAGAGAAGGAAGTCCCTTCATCTTCATCCTCATCCGAATCCGAATCCGAGTCCGAGTCCGAGGAAGATGGCAGTGGGTCTTCATCCTCTGAGATGACAAACTTTGTTAGGAGAATGATGAGAAAGAGTCGGCGCTTCAAGGGTAAAGGTAACCCAAGTGAAGTTAAGCTTGATAAGACTAATATTACTTGCTATGAATGTAGTAAGAAAGGGCACTTCAAGAAGGACTGCCCAAAGCTTAAAAAAAAAGGAGCATAAATCCAAGAAGACGAAGAAGGCATTGAAGGCCACTTGGGATGAATCCTCCTCATGTTTATCCGATGATGAGAAGGAGGAGAAGAGTACACGGCATGTGGCACTCATGGCACTTGAGGGAGATGAGAGCAGTGATGAATCCTCCGACTCCTCAAACGCGGCTTCATCATCTTCGGATGATGAAGAGGTAATCACTCCCGAACTTGAAAAATGCTATAGAACAATTGCATGCTTAACCGATTTGTTGAAAAAGTCAAAAGGAAAGGTTAAATCATTGCAATTAGAAGTTGAACAATTGACATCCTCTAGGGATGAGGATGTGGATGATTTACATGTAGAAATGCTTGAGGATGAAAACAACTCTTTGAAGAGTGAAGTTGAGAGACTCGAGAGTGTTCTTGAGAAATTCTCAACAAGCTCAAAGACTCTAGACATGATCCTAAATGCCCAAAGGGCAGTCTACAATAGGGCTGGTATTGGTTACCGACCCAAGAACCATCATTTGTATCCTTAATGTCTAGGACTGATGTTAGACAATCTAAGACACCTAGGGTTCAAAGAAAAGTAGTCAAGGCATGGGTGTCTAAGTCTTGCTTAGTAGGTGCTTTAGGTCCCAAAGTTTGGGTACCTAAATCTTCTATTTTTCGAATTGTGTAGGTTGTGATTGAGGGGGAGCATCTATCAACTTGGTTCGTTGATAGTGGCTGCTCCAAACATATGACCGGTGATAAATCATTATTCACTATCCTTCAATGCAAAAATAGAGGTAATGTTTCCTTTGGAAATAATGGTAGTCTTAATGTTAAAGGAATAGGAGACATTCAAATATCTGAATGTCTTAGGATTAAGAATGTCCTTCTAGTTAAGAGGATGACATTTAATCCCCTAAGTGTCAGTCAATTGTGTGATGCGGGTTACACAATTGATTTTAAATCAAGTCAATGTCTAGTTAGACAACATGACAACTTTGACACAGTACTAGTAGGCACAAGAGTAGATAACATTTATCAAGTTTCCTTTAAAAGTGCTACTAATGCTTTTGCTAAGTGTCTCATGTCAAGAGAAGATGAGTCCACCCTTTGGCACTGGAGACTAGCACACGTGAACATGAAGAATATCCAGAAATTAGCCAACAAGGGTTTAGTCCGTGGCTTACCAAGCATCAAGTATAAAAAAGACAAACTTTATGATGCATGTCAAATGGGTAAGCAAACAAAATCTGCACATAAAGGTAAAAACACTGTAAGTACTTCTACCACATTGGATTTATTTCATATGGACTTGTTTGATTGTAGTACTATTATATCATTGAATGGTAGTAGATATTATTTTGTTATCATTGACGATTTCACTAGATATACATGGACATATTTTCTAAAATATAAGGATCAAACCTTAGATGTCTTTAGTTCATTCTGTAGAAGAGTTGAAAATGAGAAATCACTAACCATTAAGACAATAAGAAGTGATCATGGAGGTGGATTTCAAAATCAACGATTTTTAGAATTTTATCAAGATAGAGGATATAGGCATGAGTTCTCCACTCCTAGAACACCACAACAAAATGGTGTTGTAGAGAGGAAGAACCGGGTCTTATAAGAAGCTGCACGAAGCATGCTTAATGAGTACTCACTAAATAGCTACTTGTGGGCCGAAGCTGTAAACACAGCTTGCTACGTGCAAAACCGAGTCTTCATCCATAGGTTCTTAGGAAAGACTCCCCATGAACTTTGGTTTGGAAAACCACCTACAGTTAAACATCTTAGGGTGTTTGGTTGTAAGGTGTTTATCCTAAATGTTGATGCAGTCTGGCCCAGTTGCTGTTTTGGGTTTGACAATGATTTAAGTTTGGTTGAGCGAATTTGGGTTAAAGTCCTGGTCGGGGACTGGGCATGAAACCCTGGTGAGTGAAGCCAGGTCCTATCTTGTGAAGCTAGGTTGAAATCCCGGTGAGTGAAGCCGGGTCCTGGCGAGTGAAGCCAGGTGATGGAAATCCCGGTGAGTGAAGCCGGGTCCTGGTGAGTGAAGCCAGGTGATGGAAATCTCGGTGAGTGAAGCCGGGTCCTGGTGAGTGAAGCCAGGTGTTGGAAATCCCGGTGAGTGAAGCCGGGTCTTGGTGAGTGAAGCCAGGTGTTGAAAAGTCCTAATTCGGAAGAGGTGGGTGAAAAGTCCTAGCTTGGAGGGCTAGGTGAAAAGTCCTAACTTGGAGGGTTAGGTGCAAATTCCCATCTTGGAGAATTAGGTGAAAAAGTCCTGGCTTGGAGGGTCAGGTCCTAGCTTGGAGGGCTAGGTGAAAAGTCCTAACTTGGAGGGTTAGGTGCAAATTCCCAACTTGGAGGGTTAGGTGAAAAATCTTTAGCTTGGAGGGCTAAGGTGGAAGAGAACTTAGCTTGGAGGGCTAAGTTTAAGTCCCTGGATCGGTCTGGTGATCGATCAAGGAAGCTGGCATGCTGCCCTGTTGTGGATCGGTCTGGTGACCGATCCAGCGATGACTGATCGGTCTGGTGACTGATTAGGGAGCACACAGTGAGGTTGGGAACCTACTGTACTGCTCCTGATCGATCCGGTGACCGATCAGGGAGTGCGTGTTTCACCCACTGCTTGGCTCCTGATCGGTCTGGTGACCGATCAGGGAGCGAACAGTGAGGTTGAGTTCCCTTGCTGATCTGCACCTGATCGGTCTGGTGACCGATCAGGATCACTGTGCAGATCGTTCTGGAGAACGATCCAGCGTTGCAGGTTCCTCTCTATGATCGATCAGGACGAAGCCTGATCGGTCTGGTCATGATCTGATCGGTCTGGTGACCTATCAGGAGGCTGCCTGATCAGTCCGGTGACCGATCAGGAGGTCTGGACTGCGAAGCTCAGAAGTCGCCCAAGAAAGAGGTGGATCGGTCAGGTGAACGATCCACAACCTGGGATCGGTCTGGTGACCAATCCAGGAGAAGTTACAAAGAAATCGCGATTTCTGATTGAGCGTTGGGGACTGATCAGGACGGAGCCTGATCGGTCTGGACCTAGCCTGATCAGTTTGGTGACCGATCAGGAGTCGCTCTGATCGGTCGGGTGACCAATCACTTTAATTCAAATTGCACTGTCAGACGCTCTGATCGCGTATGACCGTATCCGATTCGCTGATGTTTGCCTCTGATATTTGATTTACTGTGTGATATACTGCTCTAACAGTCTGATTAAGGTGCAGGTGATAGCAGGTGATTCAAACACTCAAGGGGGTCAATGGGAGGCTTTCTATGGAGCAGGTTTGGATCTATTGTGTTTTCAGGTCTCAACGGCATCTGGCGCAACTGGCAACTGAAGAAGGCACGGCTGGCAACTGACGGAGGCTCAGCTGGAGGAGTGTCCAGTGGACTGAGTGCTCAGAGAGGTCAGTTGGTCAGGGTGTGAGTCAGTGGTGCTGATGGAGTTGGCGACGTTGAGCAGGAGCTTAAGAGACAAAGCTGGATGCAGAGGAGCGGTGCGAACAAGACAGAAACTTGGAAAGTTTGGCTGGGCTGTGTTCGTGCTCTCTGTTGCTTTGTGCTTGAGCGATCTTGTTAAATCTTTGTGAGCTTGTCTTCTCGAGTGTCTCTGTGCTTAACTTGTATCTTCTTGAGATCACTTGCGGAGAGGTTTCTCCACCGAGAAGGAGGCTGCTACTATCCGGAGTTCACCGGGGCTTGATCTGCCGACGATCAAGGGATCGCCCACCTTACGGGCACGCCAAGGAGTAGGGGCAAGTTATCCCCGAACCTTGTATATCGAGGTGTTAGCGTCGGTTTGCTTCCCTTTGTGTTTTGCTGTTTGTTCTTTATTTCTGCTTCTGTGTTTTTGTTTCCGCTGCTACTAATCTGATCACGCAGAAGTATCAAAGAGCAAGAAATTGTGATTGACTAGATTCACCCCCCCTCTCTAGCCATCCGTTTCCAACAAGTGGTATCAGAGCTTGGGGCTCTGTTCACGGCTTAACATCCGAGAGCTTACAACAAGATGGCTGGAAGAGAAAGAATGAGCACAAACCGACCTCCATTCTTTGACGGCACAGATTTTCCATATTGGAGGGTAAGGATGGAGTTCTATCTCAAGACCAACATCAGTTTGTGATTTGCCGTAAAGGAGGGCTTCATCCTTCCAAGAGATGGTGAAGGAAAGGAGCTTGAGTTTTCCAAGTGGTCGGCTGAGCAAATCCGGAAGGGTGAAGCAAATGCCAAAGCTGTGGTCACCTTACAATGTGGGATGACCAAAGAGTAATTGATCAAGATTGGTCCCTTCACATCTGCCAGAGACTTGTGGAACAAACTCCTTAAGCTCCATGAAGGAACTTAAGACACCTGGATAGCCAAGAAGGATCTCCTTCACAGCCAACTCCAGAACTTGACAATGGGAGAAAATGAAACTATAAGTACGCTTCATTGTCGATTTAAAGAAGTATTGAATGGTCTCCACTCCATTGATGAAAAGGTAGAAAACAGAGACTTAGTGAGGTATGTTCTCAAAGCTTTTCCTAGGAACGCCTTGTGGTCATCCATGGTGGATGCTTACAAGGTGTCCAAGGATTTATCTTGTGTTAAGTTAGAAGATCTATTTTGCGAAATGGAACTACATGAGATCTCTAACCAAAGCCCAAAGGAGAAAGGGTTTGCTTGTGTGACAGGTAACAAAAGAAAGGAGAAGAAGAATGAAGAGGAGGAGGACATCCACTGTCACGTGGCTCTA
This sequence comes from Boesenbergia rotunda, assembly GCA_024364735.1. Classification (NCBI taxonomy): domain Eukaryota; kingdom Viridiplantae; phylum Streptophyta; class Magnoliopsida; order Zingiberales; family Zingiberaceae; genus Boesenbergia; species Boesenbergia rotunda. The sequence goes on along the minus strand of JAGFNQ010005220.1, from coordinate 158,219 downwards.
GTGGCACTAGAGGAGTCAAAGGAGGAAAGTGATAATGAATCAAGTAGCTCCTCAACCGCGCCTTCATCATCTTCGGATGATGAAGAGGTAATTTCTCCCGAGTTAGATAAGTGCTATAGAGCTATCGCATGTTTAACAAAAATGCTTAAGAAATCTAAGGCCAAAGTCAAAGCATTAAGGTTGGAAGTAAAAGGATTGAAATCCTCTAAGGTTGAGGACATTAATGATTTGCATGACAAATCCCTTGAGGATGAAAATAAGGATTTGAAGGGTGAAATTGAAAACCTCAAGAATATTCTTGAGAAATTTTCAACAAGTTCCAAAACCCTAGATATGATCTTAAATTCCCAAAGGGCGGTTTACAACAAGGCCGGTATAGGTTACCGACCTAAGGAACCAACCTTTGTATCATTGATGTCAAGAACCCAATTTAGATCATCAAATGATTCTAGGGTTCAAAAAGTTAAAAAGAAAATGACTAAGGCATGGGTGCCTAGGTCTTTCATTGTAGATGCCTTAAGTCCCAAAATTTGGGTACCTAAAACCTCAATATTTAGAATTGTATAAGCATAAATTGAGGGGGAGCATCTATCAACATAAGTTGTTGACAAGTGGTGCTCCAAACCCAAGGCTAAGATTACACTAGTTTCAATATGAGTCAACAAGCTTTGGAAATTGTTTTTATACATTGCATGAAGTGTTTAGATTGACACATAACTTGCTTATATCATGAATTGCTTAAGATGATCAGTTTTATTATTGAGTTTTATGGTTCAAGCTTAAGAGGTTGTGTTTGGTGAACATATGCCATGATTTTCTTGTATGTATTATACAACATGATTGCGTGCATACTTGCTTTGGAAGCCTAATACAAACTTGATTTTAAATCGGTTGGAACCATGACCTTAATACACACTTGGAAGTATGACTTTTCAATCCAATCCATGAGTTTTAACTTCAATATGCCATGATTAGGATTGAACTCCATAGTTCACTGTAAATCTAAAAGTTAGCCAAAATATTTGCAATAACTTATTATATATCTTAGGTTTAAGTGTTCTTATGTTTGAGATGAACCTAGTTGAGTATGGCATGACTTCAATGTATGTGTTATTAATGTCAATCTATGACATGCCAAGTTTGTTTAAGAACAAGATCAACACATAATTTGAGCTGATCACTCATAAGGTGTTGATAGATAAGAACATGAGCTTAAGGTCTAGGGTTAATGCTCTCTTTGTATCAAACTCAAATTCCATGACTTGTTTGTTTTCCTAACGATTATGCTTTGATACAAACATGCTTTTGATACTCAAGTTAAGGCTTAGCACATACTGATCATGCTTTGATAGGGGTTAAAGTTTTGAATCTTGATAAGAATTTGATACAAGCATGTTTTGGAATTTGATCATATTGTGACACTAAATTGACATAAACATGTTATTGGTTTCTTTTCACAAAAAAAAATTCTCAATTTTTGATATGGAATTGATACAAATCATGATGATTATTTTAGTTTGGGAAATACTTTTTGATTAAGAAAACCCTTTAGGACAAATGGATCAAATCTAATTGTATAAGGGTTTGGGAAAGGTTAAGAGTTGAAACAAACCTATTTCTGAAACTGATCAGTTTCAGAAAACATTCTGTGTCAAACCTGATCGGTCCACCGACTGATCAGGGATCCCTCTGATCGGTCTGGTGACCGATCAGGAATCATACTAATCGGTCCGATGACCGATCAAAACAACAATAATCAGAGGTATCAGACTACTCCTCAGTCCGATCCCCTTTTCATCAAATTGTATCAGTTTAATGATCATACTACAAACAAACATGATACAATCCGTTTACAATTGAAACATATTTGATCACCCATTGGTACAAACCTGGTACTAAGGAAGCACAAAATTGTTCAAGTGATATAAACCTGGTACTTAATAGTGATTTGATACAAACCTATGTTGGAATGTTCAAATTCATAAGAAAGGGTTTGTTGAGTCATGACTCTTGTTCTTAATGTCGTGTTTCGGATATTTTTCTGAAATGACGAATTTCAATAGAGTCTACACCCCTGGTCTGGAATGCAAATTGTTAATGCAGTCTGATCAGGAACGTATCAGAGTTTCAGAAATTTTTTTGAAATCTGATCGCTCCCCAGACTAATCAGATATCCTTCTGTATCACGTAATCAACAGACCTGGTTGGTCACGGAGACCAATCAGGACTATTTTTCAGATACAGTTGCATTCCTTACTCATCCTATGAAGCATATACGTATTTGACCATGATATACTTCTGTATATGTCTTCACATGGAAGTTCAAGTGTTAATGCAGTCTGATCTTGAACGAATCAGAATTACAGAAATTTTTCTGAAAATTGATCGTTCATAGATAAATCAGAAATTTTTCTGTATTGATCATCAGTCTGATGGAACTGCGATAAATGTTGTCGTATGATGCATATACATTGTTGTCATGATACATTTATGGTATATGCCTCTCATATACAATTCCAAAATCATCCTTTGACTTACTTGTCATATAAAACATATACATGTTTGACCATGATATAATTTTGTATATGTTTTCATGTGCAATTCGAAACTTAACCTTGACCATTTTGGATTTGGGGAGAGACCCGTGTTTGAGGGGGAGGTATGTTCAAACTTAATAACCATACCTTTTTCGATGTTTGACAAAGGGGGAGAAAATGGCTGATTAAGTTTATGGTTATTATAGGGGGAGGATCGTGATTCCCTTGTGAGAATTGAACAGACTTCAATTGATTGATACCTAAACTTAAATCGGGTTGTCAAACAACAAAAAGGGGGAGATTGTTGATGCAGTCTGGCCCGGTTGTTGTTTTGGTGTTTGACAATGATTTAAGTTTGGTTGAGCGAATTTGGGTTAAAGTCCTGGTCGGGGACTGGGCATGAAACCCTGGTGAGTGAAGCCAGGTCTTAGCTTGTGAAGCTAGGTTGAAATCCCGGTGAGTGAAGCCGGGTCCTGGCGAGTGAAGCCAAGTGATGGAAATCCCGATGAGTGAAGCCGGGTCCTGGTGAGTGAAGCCAGGTGTTGGAAATCCCAGTGAGTGAAGTCGGGTCCTGGTGAGTGAAGCCAGGTGTTGAAAAGTCCTAATTCGGAAGAGGTGGGTGAAAAGTCCTAGCTTGGAGGGCTAGGTGAAAAGTCCTAACTTGGAGGGTTAGGTGCAAATTCTCATCTTGGAGAATTAGGTGAAAAAGTCCTGGCTTGAAGGGTCAGGTCCTAGCTTAGAGGGCTAGGTTTGGAAAGTCCTAATCCGGAAGAGTTGGGTGAAAAGTCCTAACTTGGAGGGCTAGGTGAAAAGTCCTAGCTTGGAGGGCTAGGTGAAAAGTCCTAACTTGGAGGGTTAGGTGCAAATTCCCAACTTGGAGGGTTAGGTGAAAAATCTTTAGCTTGGAGGGCTAAGGTGGAAGAGAACTTAGCTTGGAGGGCTAAGTTTAAGTCCCTGGATCGGTCTGGTGATCGATCAGGGAAGCTGGCACGCTGCCCTGTTGTGGATCAGTCTGGTGACCGATCCAGCGACGACTGATCAGTCTGGTGACCAATCAGGGAGCACACAGTGAGGTTGGGAACCTACTGTACTGCTCCTGATCGATCCGGTGACCGATCAGGGAGTGCGTGTTTCACCCACTGCTTGGCTCCTGATCGGTCTGATGACCGATCAGGGAGCGAATAGTGAGGTTGAGTTCCCTTGCTGATCTGCACCTGATCGGTCTGGTGACCGATCAGGATCACTGTGCAGATCGTTCCGAAGAATGATCCAGCATCGCAGGTTCCTCTCTATGATCGATCAGGACGGAGCCTGATCGGTCTGGTCATGATCTGATCGGTCTGGTGACCGATCAGGAGGCTGCCTGATCAGTCCGGTGACCGATCAGGAGGTCTGGACTGCGAAGCTCAGAAGTCGCCCAAGAATGAGGTGGATCGGTCAGGTGAACGATCCACAACCTGGGATCGGTCTGGTGACCGATCCAGGAGAAGTTACAAAGAAATCGCGATTTCTGATTGAGCGTTGGGGACCGATCAGGACGGAGCCTGATCGGTTTGGACCTAGCCTGATCAGTTTGGTGACCAATCAGGAGTCGCTCTGATCGGTCGGGTGACCGATCACTTTAATTCAAATTGCACTGTCAGACGCTCTGATCGCGTCTGATCGTATCCGATTCGCTGATGTTTGCCTCTGATATTTGATTTACTATGTGATATACTGCTCTAACAGTCTGATTAAGGTGCAGGTGATAGCAGGTGATTCAAACACTCAAGGGGGGTCAATGGGAGGCTTTCCATGGAGCAGGTTTGGATCTATTGTGTTTTCAGGTCTCAACGGCGTCTGGCGCAACTGGCAACTGAAGAAGGCACGGCTGGCAACTGACGGAGGCTCAGCGGAGGAGTGTCCAGTGGACTGAGTGCTCAGAGAGGTCAGTTGGTCAGGGTGTGAGTCAGTGGTGCTGATGGAGTTGGCGACGTTGAGCAGGAGCTTAAGAGACAAAGCTGGATGCAGAGGAGCAGTGCGAACAAGACAGAAACTTGGGAAGTTTGGCTGGGCTGTGTTCGTGCTCTCTGTTGCTTTGTGCTTGAGCGATCTTGTTACATCTTTATGAGCTTGTCTTTATGAGCTTCCCTTTGTGTTTTATTGTTTGTTCTTTATTTCTGCTTCTGTGTTTTTGTTTCCGCTGCTACTAATCTGATCACGCAGAAGTATCAATGAGCAAGAAATTGTGATTGACTAGATTCACCCCCCCCTCTCTAGCCATCCGTTTCCAACACTAAACACCAAGGACCACCTTGGAAAGTTCACGGCAAAGGCTGATGAAGGGATACTGGTCGGGTACTCCCTAGTCAGCAAAGCCTACCGAGTCTACAACAAGAAGTCTAGATTGGTTGAAGAATCTTCTGATGTTGACTTTGAAGAAATTCCAAAAGCAAATGATCAACCAGAAGATGTTGAAGGAGCTCAATTCGAACTCAGGCAACTGGGTTTGGATAAAAGTCCAAATGTTGTAGATGGTGGTGATGAGTCTAATGATGGTGAGCCTAGACAACTAATAGGTCAGCCGGATCCTGAGGCTGAGCTTGTGTCAAATGACATCATTCAAGAAACACCACCAACACCTAGGACAACTAGATTAGCCTCTAGCCATCCCCAAGACCAGATTGTTGGAGATATCCATCATGGGGTTAGGACTAGATCATTCTTTAGGAATGAGGCTAATGAAGTTGCCCTAATTTCCGAAATTGAACCTAGAAAAATTGACGAGGCATTAAATGATCCCGATTAGATCATTGCCATGCAAGATGAACTAGGTCAATTCGAAAGAAGTCAAGTTTGGGACTTAGTCCCTAGACCTAAGAAGACCACCATTATTGGAACCAAATGGGTCTTCAAAAATAAATTGAACCATAAGGGAGAAATCATAAGAAACAAGGCACGCTTAGTAGCCAAGGGCTACAGTCAAGTTGAAGGCCTTGATTACAATGAGACCTATGCTCCCGTGGCACGATTAGAGTCCATCCGATTGATGCTTGCATTTGCAGCACATCAAGGTTTCAAGCTATATCAAATGGATGTCAAATCGGCCTTTCTAAATGGTTTAATAAGAGAAGAGGTCTATGCCGAACAACCTCCGGGGTTTGAGAGTACCGAATTCCCAAACCACGTGTTCAAGCTCAAGAAGGCGCTCTACGGCCTCAAACAAGCACCCCGAGCTTGGTATGAGCGGTTATCGACATTCCTAATTGATAAAGGTTTTGTTAGAGGACAAATAGACCCTACACTATTTCTATGAAGAGATGGTGACAATATATTCGTAGCCCAAGTGTATGTCGATGACATAATTTATGGCTCAAACAATAAGGGATATTTGAATGAATTTATTGGACACATGGAGAATGAATTTGAAATGAGTCTAGTGGGGGAGTTGACTTTCTTCCTTGGACTTGAAATCAAACAAACTCGTGATGGAATCCATGTGCACCAATCGAAGTATACTCAAGAGATGCTCCGAAAATTTAACATGAGTGATTCGAAGGAAGTTACCACTCTCATGGCTACAAACACAAAATTAGACAATGATGAGAGTGGTAAACCTATTGACCTAACTCAATACCGGAGCATGATAGGTAGTTTGCTATACCTCACAGCCAGTCGACCTGATATACTTTTTGCTGTGGGTATGTGCGCTAGGTATCAAGTCTGTGCTAAGGAATCTCATTTAATTGCTGTTAAACGAATTTTGAGATACCTTAATGGCACAATTGGAGTTGGTCTGTGGTACCCCGTACAGAGTCATTTGATTTGCTTGGCTACACCGACTTCGACTATGTTGGATGCAAGTTGGACCGGAAAAGCACAAGTGGGGCCTTCTAATTCCTAGGTTCATCACTAGTTAGTTGGTCAAGTCGGAAGCAACATTGTGTTGCTCTCTCCACGACCGAGGCAGAATATATCACCATGGGAGAGAGCATATCACAATTGTTGTGGATGATTCATACTCTAGAGGACTATGGATTAAGCTACAAGGGTGTGCAAGTGTTGTATGACAACATTAGCACAATTAACCTAACAAAGAATCCAGTCCATCACTCTAGGACAAAGCATATTGAAGTGCGTCACCACTTCATTAGGGATCATGTTGCTAGAGGAGATATTGTACTCTCACATGTAGAGCCCAAATCAAATCTAGCGGACATTTTCACTAAACCACTTCCCGAGAATGAATTTAGTTTCTTAAGAAGGGAGTTGGGAATGTGTCGCGCTTCGTAGGATTGAAATGCATTCAAAACCCTTCATGATTATTTCAAATTGTTGGGAACAATTATTGGGTAACTTGGGGATATCTCACACAAACTATAAGGTTTACCAAAATATTTTTGTTTGCTAGAAATGGGGTGAGATGCTAGGATCAACTTAATTTCTCAAAATGTCAATGCATCCCTTGAGAAATTTGGTTGACGAGATAAAAATCACTACGGTGACCAAGTATGGGGAAAACCAATGCATAACACATGTGTATTTGGCTCCATGATCATACTTGGACATTCCAATCAAAGAAACTTGATTGGAAACCTTATTTGGATACAAACTTGATTGAAAATTGATTAAGTGTTTGTTGATTGAGTTTGACTTCACTTGGGTGGAGCAAAGTGATTGTTAAAACCATAAGGACCTTTGATCCTCATTCAGGGATCAATTATAGTCAAGGGATCACTTCAAAGATCGATAATCTTCATCAGATCTTGTCAGAATTCGTTTGGGAGTCTGAAACTGAAAGTTTCAGATCGTATCAGGAAAATTCAGGGAGCCTGATCGGTCACTGGACCGATCAGGAGCATGTCTGATCGGTCCAACTAACCGGTCCAGCCAAAATGCGATATCCCTCTGCAATCTCTCTGTGTTGGCCTAGATCGGTCCCCAGACCGATCTGGCTCACTGTGTGGATCGGTCCACAGACCGATCAGGAGGTTCACAGAAGATTTCGAAAACCCATTGTTCGCTTCCTGATCGATCAGCCGATTGATCAGGAGCCTGCCTGATCGGTCACCCCGACCGATCAGGACCAGGCCAGTCCGATCAAGCCGTAGCCTGATCGGTCTGGGCGCTCCCAGATCGAACGGTGATCCGTTCGATCACATTAAATTTCGGTTGGTGGACCGATCCACCAACCTATTAACTTCGTGTAACCCTTACTCCCAAGCCCTAGCCGACCAAAACCCCTCATCGCTGAAACCCCTTAGCGTCGAAACCTCTCTTCTCCTTCTTCCTTGCGCGTGCGATCTCCTTCCTCTTGCTGTGCGTGAGAGTTCTTCTTCTTGCTGTTGGTGTTCTCAGCAACTGCTAGCTGCGAGCTCGTCCCCTGCGTTGCGATTCTTTCTTGCGCAAGGATCAGAGAGTGTTTTCTCCAATCAACTCCACGATGGCACCTAAGTGAGTTTTTGTTTCGGTGTATCCTACTGATTACTTCAGTTATCATGATTTTTGGGCTAATCATAATATGTTTTCGTTTTGTGCTGCGACCCTATTCTTACCGTGACCTCCCTTGTCTTGACCTAAAACTTTACTGATTATTTCATTGATTAAACCTTGTCCTGACCAATTTGATCAATGCCTTAACCCTTATGTTCACTGATTGGTTCATTGATTAAACCTTGTCTTGACCAATTTGATCAAACCTTAATCTTGTGATCATTTAATTTATGCCATGATTATCAACCTGTGACATGATCTTCTCGATGTTCGATTTGCTAATCTTGATCAAATCTGTTACCAAATGATTCCACCTCCTTATAAAGTCTTCTAAGGGAAAGGAACCCATTGAAGAGTCCTCCAAAGGCATAGAGCCGACTGAGGGTAGCTCACGATCCAGAGCTCCCTCATCCTCTTCAAATCCCCCTCATACCAGATTTCAAAATATTCATTACGCCCTAGCCTTTTAATATCACACCTTCAAACTCATGCCCTGTCGGACTGTGGACCAAGCATTCATTTACGAACATTGTCCGTCAGTACTACAAATCATTGAGCACTACGAACTTCAATCCATCCTTTTCCTTGAGAGGCCAATCAATTTTGATTTGGTCTCCGAATTCTATAACAACATGGTCAGTGGAGAGGGTACGAGGTGGAGGACCCGTGTCGCCAGTATCGACCTTTATTTTGATCTATCTACTTTCACTGCCTTTCTTGGCTGTCGACGATCGGATAATGATTTTTCACTCTATCCTTATCTTCCGGATCCTCTACCTGTTCCTTTCGATGGAGTCACCCTTGACTCTATCTACGAGTACTTCTTCAGCCATCCCAGGCCAGGGGGTCCCGGTGAGCGCACCAGTGATTTCCCCACATTTGCTGCTCTCTGCCTTTTCCCCGTTGATTATGTGTTGTTTAAGATCATCACTAACTGTCTCATCCCTACTACTTCGAAGCACTTAGATGATTCACTCGTTCCACTGCTTGATGCTCTATGGGATGCATCAGTAGTTGAACTTTGCCTTAGTGACTACCATCTAATTCTCCATCATTACCTACAATCAGATGTACGGGCAGATAGTTTACATGCCATTTGGGCATATCATTACTGCCTAGCTGCATTCGGTTGGTGTCGACGTCTCACAGGGCAGCATCGTACCTATGGTTCGGCAGGACTGCCGACTTGATCGACGCATGCTGGCCCGGTCTGGCATTGTTGTCAGACCGCGGGGGCTGAGGTGGAAGGATAGGAGACGTGTCGGGGAGTTGCCTGGGGCAGCCCATGATCAGGAGCCGCCCGCTGCTGCTGAGGATTACTATGAGCCGGATCCAGATCTCTGCTGGAAGGTTGCGGAGCTAGAGCGTACGATGCAGCGCGAGTTACATATTTCCGAGCTCTGGCGACAGGAGGTCAGCTCAGAGTTACGGTCCTTCGATCGCCGACTAGTCGCTCTAGCATCGGATGTTTCTGGGATCTGCTCACTGCAGGAGACATGGTATGAGGAGTGGTACCAGCATACATTTTCCGGAGCTGCGACCTCCAGCAGCACTCCACCAGGGGATGTCATATATATTGATGATTCATCAGACGATGACCCCGTTGAGGATTGATGATGTTGAATGTTATTATTTGTGTCACATTTGATTGTCATGCCTTATGCTATGTCTGACTATACTGTGATGCTGTTTGATGCATCCGACCTTATGCGTATTTTCATGCTATTCTATGCTTATTGCTATTTCATGTTCATGTGATGCATGTGATTGCTATATATATTGTTTTATCTTTATCACATGTTTTCATATGTTTTTCCAAATTAAATCAAATCTTTTGTTGTTTTGGGAAACCCCTAGGGTTGAGGGGGAGTGTGTTTAAACTTAACAACCCCTCTAGACTCTTTTCGGTGTTTGACAAAGGGGGAGAGTGAGGTTGGTTAAGTTTAGGATGATAACTATTGTAGGGGGAGGATCCTGATTCCCCTATGAGTGTGAATTTTGCAACTATTGATTTTGAATCCCTAAACTTAAAATCGGGTTGTCAAACAACAAAAAGGGGGAGATTGTTGATGCAGTCTGACCCTGATTGTTGTTTTGGTGTTGACACCGATTTTAGTTTAGGTTGATTAGATGATTATGATTAAGTCCTGGTCGCGGACTAGGCATACCTAGTGGGACTAGGTTTGATGAAAGTCTGGCATGGAGGGTTAGTGTTGGTGCAGAATGCACCCAAGTCAATCCTGTGTTTTGATAATGGCAACAGAGGTCAAAAGTTAAGTCTTACTTGTTTTCTAACAAGTTACTCTAGTGTGCAGGAAAAGTCCTAGCGAAGGACTGCTAGGCACTGGCGAAGGAATGCCAGGGTAAAAAGCCCTAGCGAAGGACTGCTAGGCACCTGGCGAAGGACTGCCAGGACACAAAGCCCTAGCGAAGGACTGCTAGGCACCTGGCGAAGGACTGCCAGTATCCAAGCCCTAGCGAAGGACTGCTAGGCAACTGGCGAAGGACTGCCAATATCCAAGCCCTAGCGAAGGAATGCTAGGCACCGGGCGAAGGACAGCTCGGCATCCAAGACCTGGCAAAGGACCGTCAGGCAAAAGTCCAACCAGAGGAACGGTTGGCATCAGGTACACTCTCCCGAGAGGAGTAGGTGAGGACGCGTTCCCCGTCGAGGGAACAGTAGGCGTCAGTTCGACCTAGGGCTCCATTTTGGAGGCCCAAAGTCAGAACCAAGACAGCTAAGGCTGTATAAACTAACCACTTAATGTTTTGTTGTGTTTTGGACTAACCCTGGATGCAAGACCGAAGGAACGAGTGTCTGCAGCTCAGAGAGCCTTAAAGGAGTGAGGCAACAGCTGACCAGGGCGCCCGGAGTGTCCCGGGCGCCCCCTGCGCTCCGGGCGCCCCCAGCACCAACTGTCGAAGCAGCTCTCTTCGAAGCCAGATAACACTTTGACCCGGTCAATCCGGGCGCCCGAGCGCTCCGGGCGCCCCGGTCAAAGCTGATCCCGAAGATAAAGGGATCAGACGCTGACCGAGACTTTGGCGGATCAAAGGCCACGTGGGGGGGGGCACCCCCGACGTCCCGGGCGCCCCCAGGCCCTATATAAAGGGCCCTCGACCAAGGCTTCAGAAAATCAATTCACTCAACGTCTCAAAGCTCTTCTGCTCTCGCGCCTTGCTCCGAAAACCTTCCAACTCGAGCCGACGACGTCCCGCTGCTCCGAAAAAGTCGATCTACTCCGGACATCGGTAAAGAAGAGCGTTTTTTTTATTATTTACTGCACTTATTTTGTAATCAAATTTTGTAAACTGTTTGCGCCGTATATAGAATTGCCCAAAGTAAACGGTCAACGACCGTGGGCCTTGGAGTAGGAGTCGACACAGGCTCCGAACCAAGCAAAATCGACTGTGTCTCTGTATTGTGATTTTTAATTTCCGCTGCGTACTTGCTCTAAAATTTCCGAAAAACGATTTCCGATATTCACCCCCCCTTCTATCGGTTCTCTCGATCCAACAAGTGGTATCAGAGCGGGGAAGTTCAAACTTGGTGCAACCACCAGTTTGAAAATTTTTTTTCGGATTTCTATTTTTTTTTCATTCGAATTTTTTTTAACCAAAAAAAAAATTTTTTTTAAATATTTTATTATCCTTATCCAGCACTACTAATCCAAGACCAAGTCTTGGGATATTTTGTTAGTTTTCTTTTACAGATCAAATGGCCATACAAGAGGGATTCAGCACCGCCAGACCTCCACTTTTCAGACTTTTCTTACTGGAAAAGTCGAATGAAGGTCCACCTGAAAACTCAGGTGGACATGTGGATCATCATCCAGTCCGGACTGGAGATACCCAAAAATGCTGATGGACTTCCTCAAAGCTACACAGAGTGGGACACCGCTCTGAAACGAAAAATCGAAGCTGACGCTAAAGCGACTCAGACTCTTCAATGCGGATTGACGAAAGAGGAGCTGAACCGCGTGGGCCCCTTCAACAGTGCCAAGGAGCTGTGGGCAAAATTGATCGAGCTGCACGAAGGGACATCAGATACTCGGATCAGTAAGAGAGATCTGCTCCTGAACAAACTCTATACCATCAAGATGGCCGACAACGAAACAGCAGCCCAGCTCCATGCACGAATCCAAGAGTTGATGAACGGTCTTCACACTATAGGTCACAAGGTTGAAAACCGTGACTTAATAAGGTATGCCTTAAACGCTTTCCCTAGAAACACCTTGTGGGCATCTATGATAGATGCATACAAGGTCTTAAGGGATCTTTCAAAAATAAAATTAGACGAATTGTTTTCCGAACTAGAACTGCACGAACAAACTAACACCAATATGGTCGAGAAAGGTATTGCTTTCGTTGCAGGTAAAACTGGAAGGACAACAAAGAAGAAGCCTGAACCTGAACCCGAGTCTAACTCAGACTCAGACTCAGAAGACGAAGAAGGAGATCAAACTAAGCTGGTCCGACTAGCCCGAAGCTACTACAAGGAGCTGAAGAACCGAACCAACAAACGGAAAATCAGCCGAAGAAAGGACGAACCAGCTGAACCCGCGAATGATAAAAACAAGCCCAATGTAACCTGCTACGAGTGCAAGAAGAAGGGCCACTACAAGACAGAATGTCCAAACTTAAAGGAAATCAAAAAGACAAGAAGAAAGAAAGCGCTCCAAGCAACCTGGGACGAATCTTCCTCAGAAGAAGAAGAAGAAGCACCCCAATCAAACCTACTAGCTCTGACCGCCTCAGAAAAAGTCGAGACTGAGTCAGAATCAGAACAGGACGACGGCGAGCTGACCTTTACAGAAGACGGCGAAATTAAGGTAACTGGTTTCAATAGATGTCAATTAAGTGAACTAATTTCATTTCTTTCTCGAGATTTGGCAAAAGCCAAACTCCGAGTCGAATCCCTCCGACAGGAAGTAAAACTCCTGAAAGAAGGAGCTGACACTAAACCCTTAACCGAGAAGGTTCAGGAAGGAACTCCTACTCAAGTTGAAAAACTTGAAAAGGAGAACTCCTCCCTGAAAACTCAGGTCAAGGATCTTAGATCAGCTTTAGAACGATTTACATCTGGTTCCAAGGGTCTTGACATGATCCTTGGAAAACAGAAATCAGTTCTAAATCGATCCGGACTTGGCTATATAACCAAATCCCGACAAAGATCTTACTTTACTGTACTGAATCAGTCCAGAGGTAAAATTCAGGCATGGGTACCTAAACTATACCTGAACAACCAACTGGATCAAATCAGTATTGGATCCCCAAGGATAAGATTCACATCTTGCCTAACCATCACCGTGGCTTTAGTCCAGGGGGAGCCAAACTGAAAACAATATTCATTATTAGATAAGAATTTAATTCGTGATTGCAATTGCTTGATTGATTGTTTATTTAAAATTCCTGCAATTTACCATGCTTAGATTTAGGAATGGTTAGTATAAGGACTGAACAAAATTAACTGAAACTTGACAACATAGTGTTGGGTGGAGGTGAGATGATAGTACGTTAGGGAAGCCAATTTGGCGAAACTAGCCGAAGCTACCGATTCAAGACCCAAACTAGTTAGACCAGAAATTTTTCAAAGAATAATTTTGAAAATGAAATTTCATTAAAAGGCTTTGTCAAGGAAAGGGTGGATGATCCCATAAGGCTACGGCTAAAGAAGGCCTAGTGCCTTGCCAAGACCTGGAAGCCAATTTTTGAAATTCAAATTCAAATTATTTTTTTTGTCAAATTCGAATCTAACACAAAATTTCAGTTATTTGTAGATTTAAACATCTTTTCAAAAATTTCAAAATTAATTAAGTTTTTAAAATTTAATTGTTTTCAAAATTAATCAAAATTTTCAAAATAATTTTAACCTGTCTCACAAAACCTATAAGGCTAACGTGATTGAAAACCCTAGACTGGGTGAGACAGTAGGATTAAGACTCAATTGGAAATTCTTTTGATGCCTATAGTATGAGATAATCTTGTATTTAAGATCATAGTCAAACCATGATCAACATAGTCAAACCATGGTCAACATAGTCAAACCATGGTCAAAGCAGTCAAACCACAGTCAAAACAGTCAAATCAATTCCAACCATGGTCAAACCGATTAAACCATGGTCAAATGATGACAAGACAAAATTTTATCTTTACCTATACTATTCCGGGCGCCTGGAACCACGCGGGCGCCCCCGCCCATACCTTTTCTTGATAAAAGCCAACTCTTACCTTTAGTCAGGGCGCCCGAAACGATGCGGGCGCCCCCATCACTCTCAATGCAGCAAAAGCTGCAAAGTAGCCTGTGTGAGGGCGCCCGGGCTGTCCCGGGCGCCCCCAACCAGCCAAAAGCCACTGCCTTTGGCAACAGCGCTGACCGGGGCGCCCGGAAGCTCCCGGGCGCCCCCATTGACTTGCCTATATAAGGCACCCGAATTCCCCCTCTCTTCCCACACCAAAATCAACCTCCTTCTTCACTTCTTTCTATCCAAGGAGTTCTTGCAAGTCCTCATCCTCAACAATGCCTCCTTGAGCTGCCCGGTATAATTTTATTTTTTTTATTATTGCATTTAAATTTATTTTTTTTGCGATATCCTCATGCTTCTTTTAATTTCCTTAACTTAGAAGACGTCGACCAAACCCGGCCAACCCCGGTGCCGAACCAAGTCCTGACCCTAGATTCCCTAGCCTTGAATTATGTAATAAATTTGCTCAAACCATTTACAAGCCTATTAAAATAAGCTATCTCAATAGGCATTTCTTTACCCAATCATACCCCGCAGCCATGAATATCATCAACTTCTATCAATTAGATAATCTTGTCTTCTGCACTCATAACATTAATGAATCCTTATGTGCAGAATTTTACAACAACATAATTCGACAAGATAATCTTATGTTTTACACTACTGTCCAAGGGATACCTCTATCTATAACCCCTACTTTGTTGAATCGATTCCTTGGACTGCGACCCTCTCAGTCCACATTTTGCTGCTATCCACCTAGGACCCCTCCATTTGATCCTCCCTACTCTCATATTACCTTAGATACCATCTACTCCTATTTTTATAGGGAAGGACTCCCCGCAAATAGACGATTCTAAGCTGTTGAACTTCAGGCACAGAACTATGCCTTGTACAGAGTCCTGGTCCGCTGTATCTTACCACTCTCTACTAGAGATCTCGGGACCATTCGACCCTTTTATGCATTCCTTCTGTATGCCCTAGTCCATCACCTTGATATAGACATTGGCCTACACATCTTTCATACTATTCTACATGCGTCCAATGTCAACACCCAAGGACGAGTACGCACTCCATACTGTCACATCATCACTTCTCTCCTTCATCACCACGGTCGTGACATAACCGTGGGTGAAATAACCGCTATGACCGACTTTGACGAAATAGTATTTAGGAACTTCTCATTAGCGGGTCTAGAGGTATCGGCCACCGGGGTTCTTAGTTGGAGACGACAGCAGGCCGGGGCTCCAATCGACTCAGACGAGGAGGTCGAAGTCGACGTTGGAGATATTGCTGCAGCAGCCCGAGCACACATCGACGAGCCCGCTCCACCGACACTCTACCAGAGAGTGACACATTTAGAGACACAGGTTCAGAGTCTCCGAGAGGAGGTCGAAGCCTATCATATAGAGCAGATGGACGCTCTCGAGCCGATCGAGAAGTGGCTGATGCACGATTCATTGAAATGATGGCACGATTCGATTCATGGCAGCCTGGCCCATCTGATCATCCCGGTCCCTCATCCTAGATTTGATTAGTATTGTACTAGTACCTATTTGACTACCCCTACTCAGTAGGGTTGACTTGTGTTTGACTGTATGACTGTGTTGAACCTTGAGTACCTGCTTTATTTTATGTTGACTAGCTTATGATTACTGGTTTCTTGTCAATTCGGCAGTTAGGATTGTGCTCTGTAGAATAGATTAACTTTATTTTTTACTGCTCTACTTGATTTAAAAATTTGTTTCTAAAAATAAAATTTGAAAAACTGTTTTACGTAATTTCAAAATCAGTTATCATTTTCGACTTAGTTTTATTTTTATTTCAAAACTACCCCCTTTCAAAATTAGGGCTTTTTCAAAAATGGACTTAGCCTAGGCCCTAACCCTAGAACGGCATGCACCTATAGACTTAGAAGTCAGCATCTCACAAGCATCTTAGGGTACTTTTGATTGATAACCTAGAAAGGGTTGAGATGCTTAGGTCTTTGCCTTAATTCAAGATGTTTTAAGTCAGTGCATCTGCAGCAATTGGAGCACTAAATACAACTTACACAACAATCAAGTTGAGTGTCAAGTTTAGAAAATCTAATTTAAACAGAAACACTTAACTTGACTAACCCTAGCAAAAACTACTGTTTCTAACAGTTAGTAAGTAGCTAATTGGGTTAGACAGGTCCCTACAGAGAAAATTGACTGATTTAGTCTAAGTCTAATTATGAATTGGTTCAGTACAGCAAAATCTTACTTATTTCCTTTATACAATCTTATTTCTGCTATATTTATCTGTTTTGATATATGGCAAAGGGGGAGAGATAGGAAAGGAGAGAGTAAAAATTTTCTTATTCTTTATTCAAAAAAATTTTCTTATTCTTTATTCAAAAAATTTTCTTATTCTTTATTCAAAAAATTTTTCTTATTCTTTATTCAAAAAGTTTTCAAAAATTAATTTTCTTCATTCAAAAAGTTTTCAAAAATTAATTTTCTTTATTCAAAAAGTTTTCAAAAATTTTCTTATTCTTTATTCAAAAAGTTTTCAAAAATATTCTTATCCTTTATTCAAAAATCTTCAAAAATACTTAAGCTTTTCAAAATTGACTAAAGTACTTAAGTTCTTAAAGCTTTCAAAATTTTGCTAAGTACTCAAGCCCTTCAAAATTTTCTTACTTAAGCTTGTCAAAAAAAATTTTTAAGCTTAAGTTTTTCAAAACTGTATAAGTACAATGTTACTAAGTACTTAGGCTTTTTCAAATTTATTAAGTACTTAAAGCTTTCCAAATGTACTTTATTTATTAAGTACTTAAGTTTTCAAATCTTACTAAGTACTTAAGCTTTTTAAATCCTACTAAGTACTTAAGCAAGCACTTTCAAAACTTTTGAGGACTTTAAAACTTAAGGCTTCAAACTTTTTAAGTACTCTAAAATCATGCTTCAAAAACTCTCCTATGTACTTTCAACTTAAGTTATTAAAAGATTTCTAAGTACCTAAAACTTAAGTTTTCAAAGTACAAGTAAAGTTTTTTTTAACCCCACAAATTTTTGAAAAATCTAGGGGGAGATTTCTTCCAGGGGAGGGAACAAAATTTAACCTTTTCATGCTTGCTTAAACTTAACTTTTTGAACTAGGGTTGCCATAAATCAAAAAGGGGGAGATTGTTGGTGCAGAATGCACCCAAGTCAAACCTGTGTTTTGATAATGGCAACAGAGGTCAAAAGTTAAGTCTTACTTATTTTCTAACAAGTTACTCTAGTGTGCAGGAAAAGTCCTAGCGAAGGACTGCTAGGCACTGGCGAAGGAATGCCAGGGTAAAAAGCCCTAGCGAAGGATTGCTAGGCGCCTGGCAAGGACTGCCAGGACACAAAGCCCTAGCAAAGGACTGCTAGGCACCTGGCGAAGGACTGCCAGTATCCAAGCCCTAGCGAAGGACTGCTAGGCAACTGGCGAAGGACTACCAATATCCAAGCCCTAGCGAAGGAATGCTAGGCACCGGGCGAAGGACAGCTCGGCATCCAAGACCTGGAAAAGGACCGTCAGGCAAAAGTCCAACCAGAGGAACAGTTGGCATCAGGTACACTCTCCCGAGAGGAGTAGGTGAGGACGCGTTCCCAGTCGAGGGAACAGTAGGCGTCGGTTCGACCTAGGGCTCCATTTTGGAGGCCCAAAGTCAGAACCAAGACAGCTAAGGCTGTATAAACTAACCACTTAATGTTTTGTTGTGTTTTGGACTAACCCTGGATGCAGGACCGAAGGAACGAGTGTCTGCAACTCAGAGAGCCTCAAAGGAGTGAGGCAACAGCTGACCAGGGCGCCCGGAGTGTCCCGGGCGCCCCCAAGGTGAACACAAAACACACACGTAAAAAGCAGCTTCAAACAGTACAACTCCCGGGTGCCCCCTGCGCTCCGGGCGCCCACTGCGCTGCGGGCGCCCCCTGCGCTGCGGGCGCCCCCTGCGCTCTGGGCGCCCCCTGCGCTGCGGGCGCCCCCAGCACCAACTGTCGAAGCAGCTCTCTTCGAAGCCAGATAACACTTTGACCCGGTCAATCCGGGCGCCCCGAGCGCTCCGGGCGCCCCGGTCAAAGCTGATCCCGAAGATAAAGGGATCAGACGCTGACCGAGACTTTGGCGGATCAAAGGCCACGTGGGGGGCGCCCCCGACGTCCCGGGCGCCCCCAGACCCTATATAAAGGGCCCTCGACCAAGGCTTCAGAAAATCAATTCACTCAACGTCTCAAAGCTCTTCTGCTCTCGCGCCTTGCTCCGGAAACCTTCCAACTCGAGCCGACGACGTCCCGCTGCTCCGAAAAAGTCGATCTACTCCGGACGTCGGTAAAGAAGAGCGTTTTTTTAATTATTTACTGCACTTATTTTGTAATCAAATTTTGTAAACTGTTTGCGCCGTATATAGAATTGCCCAAAGTAAACGGTCAACGACCGTGGGCCTTGGAGTAGGAGTCGACACAGGCTCCGAACCAAGTAAAATCGACTGTGTCTCTGTGTTGTAATTTTTAATTTCCGCTGCGTACTTGCTCTAAAATTTCTGAAAAATGATTTTCGATATTCACCCCCCCCTCTATCGATTCTCTCGATCCAACAGTTAGGTCCTAGCTTGAGAAGCTAGGTTGGTGAAAAGTCCTAGCTTGGAGGGCTAGATGTGAAAAGTCCTAGCCTGGAGAGTTAGGTGTGAAAAGTCCTAGCCTGGAGGGTTAGGTGTGGAAAGTCCTAGCTTGGAGGGCTAGGTGTGGAAAAGTCCTAGCTTGGAGGGCTAGGTGGATGAAATCCTAACTTGGAGGGTTAGGTGTGGAAAAGTCCTAGCTTGGAGGGCTAGGTGTGGAAATTCCTAACTCAGAGGGTTAGGTGATTGGAAATCCCGGTGAGTGAAGCCAGGTCCTGGTGAGTGAAGCCAGGTGGACTGAAATCCCAGTGGGTGAAGCCGGGTCCTGGTGAGTGAAGCCAGGTTGACTGAAGTCCTGGTGAGTGAAGCTGGGCATGAAGTGTTGGTCCGAGGGACTGAGCACGAGTCAGAGGAGGCTGGGAGCCAGTTCTCTTGACTTAGAGTGGGTTTGGCCTTGCCCAGATCGGTCTGGTGACCGATCAGGGAAGTTGACACGAAGTTCCCTCGTGGATCGGTCTAGTGACTGATCCAGCGATGTCTGATTGGTCTGGTGACCGATCAGGGAGCTTCCAGTAACTTTCGCAAACCTGCTGTTCGACTCCTGATCGGTCTGGTGACCGATCAGGGAGAAACCTTGATCGATCAATCTGAACGATCAACTATCGCAAGGTTTCTCACCCTGACCGATCAGGCCGGAGCCTGATCAGACTGGGAGTGTCCTGATCGGTCTGGTGACCAATCAGCAGTGTATTTCAGGCGGGATTGTGGCAAGCAGAATTTCTGGATCGGTTTGGTGACCGATCTGGTGACCGGTCAGGGTGACCGATCATACGAGCTTGCGATCCCAGGTTTCTCACTGGGGACCGATCAGGCTGGAGCCTGATCAGTCTGGGATCATTCTGATCAGTCCGGTGACCAATCACTTTAATTCAAAATGCACTGTCAGACACTCTGATCGCGTCTGTTCGCATCTGCTTTTTCTGATACACTGCTGATATCTGCTCTAACCTTCTGATACTTTGATTTTCTGTTGATTTGTTGCCCTAATGAGCTGCTAAGTGTGCAGGTGACTCAGGGATCATCCAAGGGAAGTCAAATGAAGGTTTTCACTATCGCAGGCTTCTCCGTTTTCCGTCTCAGGGTGCAACGGATGCTGGCAATGCTGGAGCTGCTGACTGGGGCTTGGCTGAGGGAAGCTCAAGGAGTCTAGGAGAGCTCAGTGGTAGCTGGCTGTTGCAGGTGAGCAGCTGGAGGCTGCAGTGAGGTGGTGACCTGGCGATCAGTGAGCTGAGACTTAAGCACTTGGTGGCGAACAAGTCTCAGTAACCTTACAACTTGTGTTCTTGCGACATCTCATATTGTGCTCTTGCGACAACTCTATTCGATCATCTTGAGCAAGCGACTGTGATTCTTGAAGCAACCTTCTGTTACTTGAGCACTTGGGAAGAGAAGCAAGAAACTTGGCGAGTCCATCAGCGAGAAGACACGAAGAAGGGAGTTCTTGCATGAGATCTGCGTTGAGTGGAGCTCGGGAGAAGTTTGCTTGTGTTCTTGTGGTTCCAAGTGCTAAGTAAGATCCTTCTTGTGTTTCCTATACTTTATATTTGATCCATCTTGAAACGCTGTGGAGAGGTTACTCCACCGAGAAGGAGGTTGCATTTTATCCGGATTTTTCAGGGCTTGATCTGCCGACGATCAAGGGACCGCCCACCTTACGGGCACGCCAAGGAGTAGGGGCAAGTTATTCCCGAACCTTGTAAATCCTCTTTGTTAGCGTTTGGTGGTTGTTCTTAGCTTAGGGTTTAAATTCTGCATACTCTGTTTTTATTGCTTCCGCTGTGCTACTAAACGTTTAAGTGCAGAAAACTTGAAAAGTTCTAAAGTTCAAGTGTCTGGCTATATTCACCCCCCTCTAGCCATCCAAGTTCCAACACCCCTATTCAGCACCAGGTCAGAGCAGAAGACTGCCAAAGGCAGCTACTCTCTGACCCGGGCGCCCGGGATCTCTCGGGCGCCCGACCTACCACTTCTATATAAGCCACCCGAAACCCTCTTCTTTTGCCACACCCAAAACACTTCTCCTCTCTAACTCTTCTTCTTCCAAGGTGACCGAACGACCCTCTCGTGCCCACGACCACTCCACCTCGACCATGCCTCCTCGGACAACCACTCAGTATCATTTCTTTTGCATTTAACATTAATTTCTTTATTATTTCTATCCTTAAACGCATGCTTCGTATTACTTTAGAAAACGTCGTGCAAGTCAATCAAACCCTGGGTCCGAACCTAGCCCTGACCCTAGGTTCCTGACCTTGGAACTTTGCAATAAATTTGATAGGACAACTTATAAACCAATCAAAATGAGTTTCCTAAATAGACAGTTTTTTACTCAATCCTGTCCGTTAGCCATGAATGTCATAAACTTTTATCAACTTGATAACCTTGTCTTCTGCACTCATCCCATTAACACAACCCTATGTGCAGAATTCTACAACAATATAGTCAGACAAAATGACCTTATGTTTGTCACCACAGTTCAACGGATGCCCTTGACAATAACACTCTCGTTGCTCAACAGATTTCTTAGACTACGACTTTCTCAGTCCACTTTTTGCTGTTATCCTCCTAGAGTCCTCCCTTTGATGCTCCCTACTCTCACATTGACCTGGACACCCTATACTCCTATTTTTATAGAGATGCTCGAAACCCCTTAGCCAGGCGATTTCAATCTGTAGATCTTCAGGTCCAGGACTACGCCCTATATAGAGTCCTAGTCCGTTGCATTCTACCTTTGTCCACTAGGGGCGTCGCTACCATGCGACCATTTCACACTTTCTTACTATACGCATTGATCCATCACCTAGATATCGACATTGGACTCCACATGTTCCACACGATTCTATATGCGTCCAGTGTCACTACTCAGGGGCGGGTACACACCCCTTACTGCCACATCATCACCTCCATTCTTCATCATCACGGTCGTAATACCACCGATGGAGAGATGACCATAATAACCGAATTTGATGAAATAGGTTTTAGGAACTTTTCCCTAGCGGGCATAGAGGTCTCAGGTACCGGGGTTTTATCATGGAGACGTCAGCGAGCCGGACCCCAGATCGACTCTGATGAGGAGATAGTGGTTGATGTAGCAGATCTGGCGGCCGAGATTCGAGAGCAAATGGATGAGCCCCCACCTCCGACGATTGGCGAGATGCTAGCTCTACTTCAAACAGAGGTACACAGTCTTAGGGAGGAAGTAGAAGCTAATCACGCAGAGTATATGGATGCCCGCAGAGCCGATCGAGAGACTAGCGACGCACGGTATAATGAAATGATGGCGTTATTTCGATCCTGGCAGCCCAGCTCATCGGATCATCCCTGTCCTTCCTCCTAGATCAGACTGATACTGTACTATTGACTGATTGACTACCCCTACTCAGTAGGGTTGACCTGTATTTGACTGTGGTGTGATTATGTTAGTCCTCGCTTTGACCAGTTGACTTATCTAGTTGCTAGTTGTTTTCTTAATTATCTGATTTTTATCAATTATTATGTTTGGTAGAATAAGTTTGCTCTACTTCTGTTTTTTTTTTTTGTAAAACTGCTTTACTTGATTTCAAAATCAGTTCCTACTTAATTTTGAAAAATCATTTTCTTTACGCATTTTTAATGATTTTTTCGACTTAGTGTTTCTTAAGAAAAATTACCCCCTTTCAAAACTAGGGTTTTTTCGCAAATGGATTTAGCTTAGGCCCTAACCCTACAACTGCATGCACCTATAGATCTAGAAGCCAGCATCTCACAAGCACCTTAGGGTACTTTTGACTGATAACCTAGAATGAGTTGAGATGCTTAGTGTTAGTGATATGAGAGAAGTGTCCTAAGGCAATCGGCTTATGATTGTAATCATTTATTCTAATAAATGAATATTCACTATTTGAGTATACATGTTTGTGTATTTGATTGAGATCTTAAACTCATTTACTGAATGTCCGCAATACAATTCACAGCATGAGAGAATTTGTGATGAATTCACAACTAGTGATTATCTCTACATGTGCAATTGTGAAGTATTGAAATTGTCCTTAGTCGATGAATTGATAAATACGGACACTATCAATTCTGTTGAGACTAGCATGAGTTATTCTCTAATCAGCTGATTCTCGCTGACTGGTGACATTGAGATGTCCGGAGATAAACATGAATGCTAGTTAAGGGAACTAGTTCATTGGAGTGACTGGCTGTAAAACTTCATATGGTAGTCTACATATAGATATGTTAGTGAAGTTCTTACTGCAGCTTAAGTACGATGTTCCTTTGACTTGCGGTGTTCAAGTCATCTTGGTCATGGAGACTTATACTTTGACATCTTAAGCAAGCATCACCAAGAAGGTGTGGACCCAGGATGATTGGGTATAAGCCGAAGTGCCCGAAGATGTTTGAACAACCTACAAAGGATTCACCACTCCTTGTGAGGAGATATATACCCGAGACCTATCGTCAGATTGTTACTCGAAGCCTCTGGCCAGAGCATGACATGTTCAGAGTATGAATCACTTAAATACATAAGAGTAATTAGAATCCGTAGGACAAGAAAACGTTACTTGGGCTAGGTGTGACGTAGTCAGCCTAGTGGGGACTGACACACATAGACCATGTCCTGAACCAAGTGGGTATAAGATGGTGAAGGGAATGGGGCACGATTCATTATAGCTGCTGAAGGGTTTCAGAATTGTTTCTGGGTCAACCGTTGATCTTTCGATTAATTGGGGATCATGATGTACTACTAGGTGCCACTCATGATCGTTCTATAATTAATTGATTAATTATAGACGGCCAACATAAATCGAAAGCCTATTTAGTCACACGCACTACGAGTTATCCGAGGGATTTAAAACGAGTTGAAAATTGGATTTTTCAATCAAGAGAGATTAAGTTTGGTTGAGCCAAACAATAAGTCGAATCTGAATTTTTCAGAGACGCATCGGAAGCGTAAAATGGCTAAGTCTTTTGAAGACTTAATAGATGAATTAAATAAGTTTAATTCATTGGGGCTTGGCTTGAATGGGACGGCCAAAGAGGGCCTCCATCCTCTTTGCTTGGCCGACCACAACAAAGGGAGAGAACCAAGTTTTTGGTTTAATTTATAAAATAAACCAAGTGTGGTTTGTTTTATAAAATTATGGATGATATAATTTTTTTATATAATAAATCAAGGTTTGGTTTATTTTTCTTGGAAATTAAAATGAACCATGGATTGGTTTATTTTATAAAATCAATCATGGATTGATTTACCATGATAAGGAAATTTATTCCATAGGAGAGAAGATACTTGATTGATTTTTATCATGAATTAAAATATGATTTTAACCATGATATAAAATCAAACTTGGCATGATGGAATAAGTTATTCCATATTTGAGAGGCTTGATGGTTGAGAGGTCACTATATAAAGGACCCAAGGCAAGGCTTGGGTGATATCTCCCTCTCTTTCTCTCCTTCTCTCCTCCCCTTCTTGTCGTGCACCAACCAGCCCCAAGAAGGAGCACCAGCCGGCCGCCCCTGCCCTTTCCCTGCCGACCACCACCTGTTGCCGGAGAAGGAAGCTCCGACCATCTCTTGGCCGAAAGAAGGTGCTGCCGGAATTAGAGTTTGCCGCAAGGATCTTTTTGTCGCAAGCCTCTTCTTTTGCTTCACCGGAATTTTGATTCCGGCCATACTTTTGTGGTTAGTCTTTCGACTTCTCTCTTGGTTTTTTCTTGTCGCGTTCTCTGAGAATCTAGTAGTTCTCGAGAACACGAAACTCGTGGCTTTGCGAAGTCATCCCGAAGATACTCGGCGTGGACGCGAATAGAGGCGGAGCTTCCAAGGGACGCTTACGGATGGATCTCGTCCCTTCCTTCGAGTTACGCGAGGTAATACGTAAATTAGTTTATGTTTCTGCAAAATTTTAAATATATGATCATGTCTACACAAGATAAAATTGCATGCTTAGATGTGTGGTTAAATAATTTGAGAAATTAATTATGCTAAACCTTCCGCTGCACGTAATTAATTTTAAAATTACGAACCTGCATCTATGTCAACATGCCCCCGTTCCCAACAGTGGTATCAGAGTAAGGTTTGTGTTCGACATAATCATATAATTGTTTTGCGGAAAGCTTCATCATGATCTCAATTTTGGAAAATTTTCAATTATGGAAACTTTCCAATTATGGTAAATTTTCGATTTAGGAATTTCAAAGTTTGGAAATCCTCATGAAATTTCGCAAACTTTTGAAATATCTCTGTTTCTGAAATTTTATGATAATTGTAAAAACTTTCCATTTTTGGAAACTTTCCAATTTTGGAAAATTTTCAATTTTGGAAAAACGTAAGTTTTCTTTGTACCAGAAACTTACAATTATTCTGAAAACCTTTTATTTTTGGAAACTTTCCATTTATGGAAAGCTCACAATTTTAGGCACTTTCTTTCAAGAAAGTCTAGACAAATTATGGGAATATTAATTGACATTTAAATTTATAATTGGAAATTAAATTATTTACAAAATTTTTATTTTGAATTGAGCCTCGGGGAGCCGTCCAATTTAAAGTTAGTTGTTATAATTAAATTTCCTAAATTGAATTTAAATTGTCAAATGTTTAATATGGATTGAGCCTCGGGAGCCGTCCAAATTATATTATCAATAAATTCTTATTTTGGATTGAGCCTCGGGGAGCCGTCCAAATTAAGTTATTGATATTAATTTTCCATAAAATCTTGAAAATTTTTGAGGTGATTCTCAAACGATAATTTCCTTATTTGATTTATGACGTGATGCTCTTACATATTATTGTCTCCAAAATTAATTAGGAAAATTGTATCCTATAGAGTATATTTCCTTAAATAAGATTTTCATGAAAATAATATGTGGTTGAATTAAGGGAATCTGTCTCTTAATTTAATAAGATTTGATTTAGAGAAATCAAAGTCTTAAGCATATTATTTCCGAAATTGATTATGATAATTCAGGAAATTGTTTCCCAAAATAATTCCTTGAATAAAGTATGAAATTAGAATTAGGAAATCTGGTTCCTAATTCAATTAATGAGACTTGATAAATTAAGTCACATACATACTTTATTAAGGAAATCGTTAGAACATGACATAATTATATGTCATGAATGTGCATAAAAGAAAAGGATGAGACCCAAAACCCCTTACAAAATATTAAGGCCAACACCTTCCATTAATATGGTTAGAACCGGAGTTTTGTTTCTCGTTTGGGTTGATGGACACATCCATGCCCGGCTTGAACCTCAACATGTTCAAACCATGGAATTAGTTTATGATTAATATAGTTGGAGTCAGAGGTCAATCCTTAGTTTCGGTTGTTGGACACATCCAAGCCTGACTAAACGGTTGAATGAGCTCCAACCATATTAAAACTATTTCTTGATTAATGGGTCAGCCTTAAGCTTGGAGCATCGATTTGTTGTGCCACAGCCAAGGTCGATGTAAAGAGAGGTGCAGTTGGGTGCTATGTATATTGTTGCTGTTGATTACAGTCTGACCTGATTGTTGTTTTGGTGTTGACGCCGATTTAAGTTTAGGGCAATGAGATGGTTTAGGATTAAGTCCTGGTCGGGGACGTGACTGAAACCCTAGCGAGTGAAGCAGGGTCCCGGTGAGTGAAGCCGGGTGACTTAAATCCTGGTGAGTGAAGCCGGGTGATTAAAATCCCGGTGAGTGAAGCCGGGTGACTGAAACCCTAGCGAGTGAAGCAGGGTCCCGGTGAGTGAAGCCGGGTGACTTAAATCCTGGTGAGTGAAGCCAGGTGATTAGAATTCCGGTGAGTGAAGCCGGGTGATTAAAATCCCGGTGAGTGAAGCCGGGTGACTGAAACCTCGGCGAGTGAAGCCGGGTTTGAATTGAATTGAGGCTGGATCGGTCGGGAGATCGGTTGGCACGGAGTCTCTTTGGAGGATCGATCAGGTGACCGATCCAGGGAAATCCAAGGAGCCTGATCGTTCTGGTGAACGATCAGGGAGAGAACAGAAGGTTTTCCAACCTTTCTGTTGGAAGGTTTGATCGTTCTGATGAACGATCAGTGAGTAGGAGGGAGAAGACCCTGATCGGTCATACGGACCAATCAGGGCCCTCCTGGACCGATCAGGGACTATCCTGATCGGTCCAGCTGCTCCATGATCGGTCAGTGTGACCGATCAAAGGTGTTCCCTGATCGGTCACTGACCGATCAGGTGCGTTGAGACTCTAAGGGCCTGAAACCCCTGATCGGTCTTTGACCGATCAGGAACTTTCTCTGATCTATCAGGGTGATCGATCAGAAAGTCACTGGATCGATCAGATAGATATCTGATCGATCAGGACTCATATTGATCGGTCGGGTGGATCGATTAGTATCTGAAAACTGTAATTCAAATTGAAGTTTCTTCTACTGTCTTCTCATTCACGTCAAGTTCTTATTGCTATAACGTGTTCCTGAGTGTTGTGCAGGTAATGCAGGATAACGCAAGAAGTACTTCCGTGAATCAAACTCTCTACTCTGAGTGTAACGGGTTTCTGATTTTCTGCCAAGGGCAGTTGGAAACTTCAGTCAGAAATGGGCAGACTGAGGTCGTGGGTGAGCAGCTTGCTGCACGCGGCTGGTCCTAGGGTCGTGGGTGAGCAGCATGCTGCACGCGGCTGGTCCTAGGGTCGTGGGTGAGCAGGGAATGTGCTACACACGTCCGATGTCCTGAGTTGAGTTGAGATATATCAGATGTGAAGAGAACAGAAAAGGAACACTTGCGAAATTCAATTCTGATCAGTGAAATCCTCGAGCTCGAAAAGAAGTGTTGCGACTCCATCAGCAAGCAGACAACGCAAGAAGGAAAGCTGAGTGAAGGCTATCTTGTGGTTGTGTTGTAAGTGGTGGGGTGTAAAACTGTCTTCTCGCGCTCTGTAAGCTCCTTCGTCTCTGTGCTTTATTAACATACTGTTAAGACAACTGTGTGGAGAGGTTTCTCCACCGAGAAGGAGACTGTGATATCCGGATTTCCGGGGCTTGATCTGCCGACGATCAAGGGATCGCCCACCTTACGGGCACGCCAAGGAGTAGGGGCAAGTTATCCCCGAACCTTGTAAATCCACTGTCTTAGCTTCTGTTTGTGTTTATTTCTGTTATTTTCCGCTGCTTGCTAACCTGAGTGCAGACAAGAAGTAATCAAAGAGTAAAAATCTCTTGTCGGGCTATTCACACCCCCCTCTCTAGCCCAACAAGTGGTATCAGAGCTGGGAGCTCTGTTCACGGCTTAACATCCGAGAGCTAAACCTGATGGCTTTGAGAGAGGGTTTCAGCACCAACAGACCTCCCTACTTCGATGGCTCAGATTTCCAGTACTGGAGATCGCGCATGGAGTACTATCTGAAGACGGATATAGGCATGTGGTTTTCAGTAAAGGAGGGGTTCATCTCTCCCAAAGATGCTGATGGAAAGGAGCTGGATTCTTCGAGATGGTCAGCTGAGCAAACCCGGAAGGGAGAAGCTGATGCAAAAGCAGTAGTAACCCTGCAATGCGGTATGACCAAGGACCAACTGATAAAAGTTGGCCCCTTCACGAGCGCGAAGGATCTGTGGAAAAAACTCATCGAGCTCCATGAAGGCACCCGGGACTCAAGGATAGCCAAGAGGGATCTTTTCCTCAACCAACTCCAAAACCTTTCCATGAAGGAAAGTGAATCAGTAAGTGAACTTCATGGTAGATTCAAGGAGATCCTTAATGGTTTACATTCCATTGATGAAAGGGTCGAGAACCGCGACCTAGTGAGGTATGTTCTTAAAGCCTTTCCAAGGAATGCCTTATGGTCATCCATGGTGGATGCCTACAAGGTATCCAAGGACTTGTCAATAGTTAAAATAGATGATTTATTTTGTGAAATGGAACTGCATGAGATGGCTAACAAAGGCCCCAAGGAGAAGGGGATTGCTCTTGTGGCAGGGGACAAGACCAAGAAGAAGAAAGAAAAGAAAAAGGAGAAGGAGATTTCTTTCTCTTCATCCGAATCCGAGGAAGAAGGCAGCGAGTCTTCCTCATCCGAAGTGGCCAACTTCGTGAGAAGAATGATGAGGAAGAGCCGACGCTACAAAGGGAAAGGTAATACAAGTGAAGTTAAAGTTGATAAAACTAACGTTACATGTTATGAATGTAGCAAGAAAGGGCACTACAAGAGTGAATGCCCAAAACTCAAAAAGAAGGAGGAGAAAGCAAAGAAGAAGAAGAAAGCCTTGAAGGCCACGTGGGATGAGTCCTCTTCCAGTTCATCTGATGAAGAAAAGGAGGAGAAGAGTACTCGCCATGTAGCTCTCATGGCCCTTGAAGATGTGGAGAGCAGTGATGAGTCCTCGTCAACCACGGCTTCATCATCTTCGGATGATGAAGAGGTAATTTCTCCTGAATTAGACAAATGCTATAGGACCATTGCATGTTTGACTGATCTGTTAAAGAAATCAAAAGACAAAGTTAAATCTTTGAAAGTAGAGATAGAACAACTACAATCCTCTAAGGATGAGGATATTGATGATTTGCATGTTGAGTTATTAGAGGATGAGAACAAAGCCTTAAGGGGTGAGGTTGAGAAACTCAAGGGTCTCCTTGAGAAGTTCTCAATTGGCTCCAAGACTTTGGACATGATCCTCAATGCTCAAAGAGCAGTTTACAACAAGGCCGGTATAGGTTACCGACCCAAAGAACCGACTTTTGTTTCATTAATGTCTAGGACCCATGGTAGATCACCTAAGGTTCCTAAGATCCAAAAGAAAGTAATCAAGGCATGGGTGCCAAAATCATGCATTGAAGGTGCACTAGGTCCCAAGATTTGGGTACCTAAATCATCCATTTTTCGTGTTGTGTAGGCACTGATTGAGGGGGAGCATCTATCAACTTGGTTTGTTGATAGTGGGTGCTCCAAACATATGACCGGGGATAGATCTTTGTTCACTACTCTACAAGGTAAAAGTAGAGGTAATGTATCATTTGGTAATAATGGTAGCCTTAAGGTTATAGGGATAGGAGATATTCAAGTATCCAAATGTCTTAAAATAAGAAATGTCCTTCTAGTCAAGGGGATGACTTTCAATCTCCTAAGTGTCAGTCAATTGTGTGATGCGGGTTACACAATTGAATTTCAACCAAGTCAATGTCTAGTTAGACAAAATGGCACACTTGACACGGTACTAGTAGGCACAAGGATAGATAATATTTATCAAGTTTCATTTAAAAGTGCTATTAATGCTTCTATCAAGTGTTTCATGTCAAAAGAAGATGAGTCCACACTTTGGCATCGGAGGTTGGCGCATGTGAACATGAAGAACATCAGGAAATTAGCCAACAAAGGACTTGTTCGTGGATTACCAAGCATCAAGTACGAAAAGGAGAAGTTATGTGATGCATGTCAAATGGGTAAGCAAACGAAATCGTGTCACAAAGGTAAAAGCACTGTAAGTACCTCTACTGCCCTAGATCTACTACACATGGATTTATTTGACTGTAGTACGACTATCTCTTTGAATGGTAGTAGGTATTGCTTTGTGATTATTGATGACTATACTAGATATACTTGGACTTATTTTCTAAAACATAAGGATCAAACCCTAGATGTTTTTATTTCCTTTTGTAGAAGAACTGAAAATGAAAAATCTACAACAATTAAGACAATTAGGAGTGATCACGGAGGAGAATTTCAAAACCATAGGTTTTTAGAATTTTGTCAAGAGAAAGGATATAGACATGAGTTCTCTACTCCTAGAACACCACAGCAAAATGGTGTTGTAGAGAGGAAGAACCGGGTCTTACAAGAGGCTGCACGAAGCATGCTCAATGAGTACTCTCTACCGAGCTACTTATGGGCTGAAGCTGTGAACACAGCTTGCTATGTGCAAAATCGAGTTCTCATTCATAGATTTTTAAGGAAGACTCCACACGAACTATGGTTTGGAAAACCACCCACAGTTAAACATCTTCGGGTGTTTGGTTGTAAGGTGTTCATCCTAAACACCAAGGATCACCTTGGAAAGTTCACAGCAAAAGCTGATGAAGGGATACTGGTCGGGTATTCTCTTGTCAGCAAAGCTTACCGAGTCTACAACAAAAAATCCAAATTAGTTGAAGAATCTTCTGATGTTGTTTTTGAGGAAATTCCAAAAGCAATTGATTCACCAGAAAAAGTAGAGAAAGCTCAAATCGAACTTAGGAGACTAGGTTTGAATGAGAGTCCTAGTGTGGGAAATGATGTTGATGAATCTGATGATGGTGAGCCTAGACGATACGTAGCTCAGCCGGACCCTGAGCCTGAGCCCGCGCCTAGTGACATCATCCCAGAAGCTCCTCCGACACCAAGACAAACTAGGTTAGCCTCTAGTCATCCCCAAGATCAAATTGTCGGGATTTCCACCATGGGGTTAGGACTAGATCATTCTTTAGGAATGAGGCTAATGAAGTTGCCTTAATCTCTGAAATTGAACCTAGGAAAATTGATGAGGCATTAAATGATCCCGATTGGATTATGGCTATGCAAGACGAACTAGGTCAATTTGAGAGAAGCCAAGTTTGGGACTTGGTCCCTAGACCTAAGAAGACCACCATTATTGGAACCAAATGGGTCTTCAAAAATAAATTAAACCACAAGGGAGAAATCGTAAGAAACAAGGCACGCTTAGTAGCCAAGGGCTATAGTCAAGTTGAAGGCCTTGATTATGATGAGACCTACGCTCCCGTGGCCCGATTAGAGTCCATACGATTGATGCTTGCATTTGCTGCGCATCGAGGTTTCAAACTCTATCAAATGGAGTTAAATCGGCCTTCTTAAATGGGTTCATTAAAGAAGAAGTCCATGTTGAACAACCACCGGGATTTGAGAATTCCGAATTTCCAAACCACGTGTTCAAGCTCAAAAAGGCTCTTTATGGGCTTAAACAAGCACCTCGGGCTTGGTATGAGAGGTTGTCAACATTCCTCATTGAAAAAGGATTTGTGAGAGGACAAATAGACCCTACATTATTCCTACGTAGGGATGGTGATAATATCTTTGTAGCTCAAGTATATGTCGATGACATAATTTGTGGCTCCAATAACAAGGGCTATTTGAATGAGTTTATTGGACACATGGAGAGTGAATTTGAGATGAGTCTTGTGGGAGAATTGACCTTCTTCCTTGGACTCGAAATCAAACAAACTCGAGACGGAATCCATGTGCACCAATCCAAATACACTCAAGAGATGCTCAAGAAATTTAACATGAGTGACTCTAAAGAGGTAACCACTCCCATGGCGACAAACACAAAATTAGACAATGATGAGAGTGGGAAGCCGGTTGACCTAACCCAATATCGGAGTATGATAGGCAGCCTGCTATACCTCACAGCAAGTCGCCCTGACATTCTTTTTGCTGTGGGTATGTGTGCTAGATACCAAGTGTGTGCCAAGGAATCTCACTTGATTGCTGTTAAGAGAATTTTGAGATACCTTAAGGGCACGATTGGAGTCGGCCTTTGGTACCCCCGTACAGAGTCATTTGACTTAATGGGCTATACTGATTCCGACTATGCTGGGTGCAAGTTGGATCGAAAAAGCACAAGTGGGGGTTGCCAATTCTTAGGATCATCTTTAGTGAGTTGGTCAAGTCGGAAGCAACATTGTGTTGCTCTCTCCACGACCGAGGCAGAATATATTGCCATGGGTGAGAGTATATCACAATTGTTGTGGATGATACACACACTAGAGGATTATGGATTATCCTACAAGGGTGTGCAAGTGTTGTGTGACAACATAAGCACAATAAACCTCACAAAAAATCCAGTCCATCATTCAAGGACCAAACACATTGAAGTGCGCCACCACTTCATTAGGGATCATGTTGCTAGAGGAGATATTGTACTCTCACATGTAGAGTCAAAATCGAATCTAGCAGATATTTTCACTAAACCACTCCCCGAAAATGAATTTAGTTTCTTAAGGAGGGAGTTGGGCATGTGTCGTGGTTCATAGGATTGAAAAGAACACAAACCCTTCATGATCATTTCAAAATTATTGGGTAACAATTATTGGGCAACTTGGGGACATCTCACACAAATTATAAGGGTTAACAAAATGCTTTTGTTTGCTAGAAATGGGGTGAGATGATAGGATTAACCTAATTTCTCAAAATGTTCATGCATCCCTTGAGAAATTAGGTTGACGCGACAAAAATCATTAAGTTGACCAAGTATGGGGAAAACCAATGCATAATACATGTGTATTTGGTTCCTAGATCATATTTGGACATTCCAATCAAGGAAACTTGATTGGAGGTTGATACGAACTGAGTTTGATTTTAATTTGACTGTCTAATGGATTTCTCCTCCATTGGTTGAAGTTTATGTTATAATATTGGAGAAGTTTATGTTATAATATAGCATCATAAGGATTCGAGATTGGAACATAAATATCTTTAACATGGAAGATGAAAGAACCGATTGAAACATCAGGTTTAGCTGAGATGAAAATATCTGAAAAGTATCAGATCGTTTCTGATATCTGATAGTTTCTGATATCTGATATCTGATCGATCCAGAGATCGATCAGGAAGAAAGTCCTCCATTCAATTGATAGTGTCGGTTTGAGCTGACGATTCCCTGATCGATCGACTGATCGATCAGGAACCTTCTGATCGTCGTGACCGATCAGGATATTTCTATTCCGACCGATCAGGAAGCCCGCCTCCCCCCCCTGATCGTCCGCAGACCGATCAGGAACCATTCCTGATCGGTCACGCAGACCGATCAGGACGTATCCTGATCGGTCACGCGGACCGATCAGAGAATATCTGACCGATCAGGAATATCCTGATCGGTCTGGAGTGTTGGGATCGGACGGTGATCCGATCCCCATCATTTACTAGGGTTGGCCACCAACCTGGTAAAGTCTATATCCTCTTCAACTCTAGCGCCGACACTCCCATCGCGCACACACACTCCTTTACCTCATCTTCTTCACCAGTCTTTGTGAGTTGGGCTGTCACTTCCCTTCCAGCGCAATCTCAAGCCTCTCCAACCTATTCTTCTCACAATACAATGGCACCGAAGTAAGATTTGTTTCTCTTCTTTCTTACATTGTTTCAGCTAACTGTTGGAAACTAATCATTTTTTTTGTGTTGTTGTTGTGCCGCACCTCAACCCTTGCCATGACTGTATTTTCTTTGTTGTGTCGTCCCTTATGGTGTATTGTGTACCCCTTGCATGGTTACCCCTTGCCTTGCCGTGACTGTGCTGTCTATTGTGTTACCACCGTGACCTATTTCCCAACCCTAGGAAATCCTCTAAGGGAAAGGCTCCCGCTGCGAGTACCTCTAAGAAGCCTACTACCCGAACCTCTCGCCCTCAACCTCCACCAGCCCACGATTTATTAATTCCAATTTTGAAACAGCCTTTCAAAATTCTACTTTTAAACTTCTTCCCTGCCGATCGGTGGACAAATCATTTGTTTACGATAATTGTCCTTCAGTGAAGGAAATTATCGAATTCTATAATCTTGAGACCTTCCTTTCCTTGAACGAGCTATCAATACGATCTAGTCTCTGAATTCTATAATAACTTAATTGATAATGGCCGGTCAGGATACACCACCCGAGTGGCCACAACCGATTTAGAATTCAATTATAGCATTTTTGCACAATATCTAGGCTGTCGTTTATCAGACAACTCTTATCCTATTTTTCCTAATATTCCAAACCCATTACCGGCTCCATTTGAGGAGTCACATCTGATTCTATCTACGAGCATTTCTTCAGACAGCCCAGATCTGGTGGGCTCGATGAGTTAGACGGGGAGTTTCCTACCTTTGCAGCTCTACGCCTCTCTCCGTCTGAGTACATTCTTTTTAAGATTATCACTAACTGCCTCCTTCCTATCACCTCCAAACCCTTAGCTGAAATACGCCCCTATCATTGTTTGATGCTTTATGGGATGCATTGCCGCCTTGACTTTGATATCATGGCATGCATTTTCTACTCCATCATATCCTATGGTGGTTCCAGCCGTCGCACAGTCTATATGCCATATGGTCACATCATCACTGACTGGCTCGAGTCAGTCGGTATTGATGTGTCCAAAGGCAGGACTGAGCCGATGGTGCGACAGGACTGCAGACTTGGGCGACGCGCGTTCTCCAAGTCTGGCATCATTGTCGGACCACAGGGCCTTCGGTGGAAGGATGGTCGAGGTTTAGGGGAGTTACCGCGGGCAGCACCGGTTCAGGTACGAGCTGCTCCAGCTGGCCAGCATGCCGCAGCAGAGGAGTACGAGCAGGACCCAGATCTCCGCTGGCAGATTGATCAGCTCGAGCAGACTTTTGATCACCGTCTACACTTGATCGAGTCTGAGATTTCTGGTTGGCGAGCCAGTCAGGAGGCCTATCAGACCAGGATGTACACGGAGCAGCAGGCGATGTTCGCAGAGTGGCGCACTTGGATGGCGGGTCATCCGCCCCAGCCTACATTTCCTGGATTTGCGCCGTCCAGCAGCACCGCTCCGGGGAGCTTTCTACCCGTCGACGATACTGCATTCGATCCGATGCAGTCTGATGATCCCCCGGCTCAGGAGTGACTGTGTACATTCCTTATGTTATACTGCTCGCGCTCATTTATATATGATGCATATGTTTATCCTATCTTGATACCTTTATGTCATATTCCTTTCATATACCTCTTAATTACGTATCTCGGAGTCCTTTGATTAAGGGGGAGTTATCTTAAACTTAATTACCAGTCTGAACCCCTTTTCAGTGTTTGACAAAGGGGGAGAGGACGGTGAGTTAAGTTTAGGGTTATCTCGACTCTGATTCCCTTGCGATAGTGAAACGTAATGTAGATTGATTTCCAAAACCTAAACTTAGAATCGGGTTGTCAAACAACAAAAAGGGGGAGATTGTTGATTACAGTCTGACCTGATTGTTGTTTTGGTGTTGACGCCGATTTAAGTTTAGGGCAATGAGATGGTTTAGGATTAAGTCCTGGTCGGGACGTGACTGAAACCCTAGCGAGTGAAGCAGGGTCCCGGTGAGTGAAGCCGGGTGACTTAAATCCTGGTGAGTGAAGCCGGGTGATTAAAATCCCGGTGAGTGAAGCCGGGTGACTGAAACCCTAGCGAGTGAAGCAGGGTCCCGGTGAGTGAAGCCGGGTGACTTAAATCCTGGTGAGTGAAGCCAGGTGATTAGAATTCCGGTGAGTGAAGCCGGGTGATTAAAATCCCGGTGAGTGAAGCCGGGTGACTGAAACCTCGGCGAGTGAAGCCGGGTTTGAATTGAATTGAGGCTGGATCGGTCGGGAGATCGGTTGGCACGGAGTCTCTTTGGAGGATCGATCAGGTGACCGATCCAGGGAAATCCAAGGAGCCTGATCGTTTCTGGTGAACGATCAGGGGAGAACAGAAGGTTTTCCAACCTTTCTGTTGGAAGGTTTGATCGTTCNGTGATCACGGAGGAGAATTTCAAAACCATAGGTTTTTAGAATTTTGTCAAGAGAAAGGATATAGACATGAGTTCTCTACTCCTAGAACACCACAGCAAAATGGTGTTGTAGAGAGGAAGAACCGGGTCTTACAAGAGGCTGCACGAAGCATGCTCAATGAGTACTCTCTACCGAGCTACTTATGGGCTGAAGCTGTGAACACAGCTTGCTATGTGCAAAATCGAGTTCTCATTCATAGATTTTTAAGGAAGACTCCACACGAACTATGGTTTGGAAAAACCACCCACAGTTAAACATCTTCGGGTGTTTGGTTGTAAGGTGTTCATCCTAAACACCAAGGATC
The DNA here is from genome assembly GCA_024364735.1 of Boesenbergia rotunda. Classification (NCBI taxonomy): domain Eukaryota; kingdom Viridiplantae; phylum Streptophyta; class Magnoliopsida; order Zingiberales; family Zingiberaceae; genus Boesenbergia; species Boesenbergia rotunda. The sequence continues at coordinate 121,528 of JAGFNQ010005220.1, read as the reverse complement.
ACCTTGGAAAGTTCACAGCAAAAGCTGATGAAGGGATACTGGTCGGGTATTCTCTTGTCAGCAAAGCTTACCGAGTCTACAACAAAAAATCCAAATTAGTTGAAGAATCTTCTGATGTTGTTTTTGAGGAAATTCCAAAAGCAATTGATTCACCAGAAAAAGTAGAGAAAGCTCAAATCGAACTTAGGAGACTAGGTTTGAATGAGAGTCCTAGTGTGGGAAATGATGTTGATGAATCTGATGATGGTGAGCCTAGACGATACGTAGCTCAGCCGGACCCTGAGCCTGAGCCCGCGCCTAGTGACATCATCCCAGAAGCTCCTCCGACACCAAGACAAACTAGGTTAGCCTCTAGTCATCCCCAAGATCAAATTGTCGGAGATTTCCACCATGGGGTTAGGACTAGATCATTCTTTAGGAATGAGGCTAATGAAGTTGCCTTAATCTCTGAAATTGAACCTAGGAAAATTGATGAGGCATTAAATGATCCCGATTGGATTATGGCTATGCAAGACGAACTAGGTCAATTTGAGAGAAGCCAAGTTTGGGACTTGGTCCCTAGACCTAAGAAGACCACCATTATTGGAACCAAATGGGTCTTCAAAAATAAATTAAACCACAAGGGAGAAATCGTAAGAAACAAGGCACGCTTAGTAGCCAAGGGCTACAGTCAAGTTGAAGGCCTTGATTATGATGAGACCTACGCTCCCGTGGCCCGATTAGAGTCCATACGATTGATGCTTGCATTTGCTGCGCATCGAGGTTTCAAACTCTATCAAATGGACGTTAAATCGGCCTTCTTAAATGGGTTCATTAAAGAAGAAGTCCATGTTGAACAACCACCGGGGTTTGAGAATTCCGAATTTCCAAACCACGTGTTCAAGCTCAAAAAGGCTCTTTATGGGCTTAAACAAGCACCTCGGGCTTGGTATGAGCGGTTGTCAACATTCCTCATTGAAAAAGGATTTGTGAGAGGACAAATAGACCCTACATTATTCCTACGTAGGGATGGTGATAATATCTTTGTAGCTCAAGTCTATGTCGATGACATAATTTGTGGCTCCAATAACAAGGGCTATTTGAATGAGTTTATTGGACACATGGAGAGTGAATTTGAGATGAGTCTCGTGGGAGAATTGACCTTCTTCCTTGGACTCGAAATCAAACAAACTCGAGACGGAATCCATGTGCACCAATCCAAATACACTCAAGAGATGCTCAAGAAATTTAACATGAGTGACTCTAAAGAGGTAACCACTCCCATGGCGACAAACACAAAATTAGACAATGATGAGAGTGGGAAGCCGGTTGACCTAACCCAATATCGGAGTATGATAGGCAGCCTGCTATACCTCACAGCAAGTCGCCCTGACATTCTTTTTGCTGTGGGTATGTGTGCTAGATACCAAGTGTGTGCCAAGGAATCTCACTTGATTGCTGTTAAGAGAATTTTGAGATACCTTAAGGGCACGATTGGAGTCGGCCTTTGGTACCCCCGTACAGAGTCATTTGACTTAATGGGCTATACTGATTCCGACTATGCTGGGTGCAAGTTGGATCGAAAAAGCACAAGTGGGGGTTGCCAATTCTTAGGATCATCTTTAGTGAGTTGGTCAAGTCGGAAGCAACATTGTGTTGCTCTCTCCACGACCGAGGCAGAATATATCGCCATGGGTGAGAGTATATCACAATTGTTGTGGATGATACACACACTAGAGGATTATGGATTATCCTACAAGGGTGTGCAAGTGTTGTGTGACAACATAAGCACAATAAACCTCACAAAAAATCCAGTCCATCATTCAAGGACCAAACACATTGAAGTGCGCCACCACTTCATTAGGGATCATGTTGCTAGAGGAGATATTGTACTCTCACATGTAGAGTCAAAATCGAATCTAGCAGATATTTTCACTAAACCACTCCCCGAAAATGAATTTAGTTTCTTAAGGAGGGAGTTGGGCATGTGTCGTGGTTCATAGGATTGAAAAGAACACAAACCCTTCATGATCATTTCAAAATTATTGGGTAACAATTATTGGGCAACTTGGGGACATCTCACACAAATTATAAGGGTTAACAAAATGCTTTTGTTTGCTAGAAATGGGGTGAGATGATAGGATTAACCTAATTTCTCAAAATGTTCATGCATCCCTTGAGAAATTAGGTTGACGCGACAAAAATCATTAAGTTGACCAAGTATGGGGAAAACCAATGCATAATACATGTGTATTTGGTTCCTAGATCATATTTGGACATTCCAATCAAGGAAACTTGATTGGAGGTTGATACGAACTGAGTTTGATTTTAATTTGACTGTCTAATGGATTTCTCCTCCATTGGTTGAAGTTTATGTTATAATATTGGAGAAGTTTATGTTATAATATAGCATCATAAGGATTCGAGATTGGAACATAAATATCTTTAACATGGAAGATGAAAGAACCGATTGAAACATCAGGTTTAGCTGAGATGAAAATATCTGAAAAGTATCAGATCGTTTCTGATATCTGATATCTGATCGATCCAGAGATCGATCAGGAAGAAAGTCCTCCATTCAATTGATAGTGTCGGTTTGAGCTGACGATTCCCTGATCGATCGACTGATCGATCAGGAACCTTCCTGATCGGTCATGGTGACCGATCAGGATATTTCCTGATTGGTCCAAAGGACCGATCAGGAAGCCCGCCTCAAAGCCTCAGACCACCCTGATCGGTCCGCAGACCGATCAGGAACCATTCCTGATCGGTCACGCAGACCGATCAGGACGTATCCTGATCGGTCACGCGGACCGATCAGAGAATATCTGACCGATCAGGAATATCCTGATCGGTCTGGATGTGTTGGGATCGGACGGTGATCCGATCCCCATCATTTACTAGGGTTGGCCACCAACCTGGTAAAGTCCTATATCCTCTTCAACTCTAGCGCCGACACTCCCATCGCGCACACACACTCCTTTACCTCATCTTCTTCACCAGTCTTTGTGAGTTGGGTTGTCACTCCCTTCCAGCGCAATCTCAAGCCTCTCCAACCTATTCTTCTCACAATACAATGGCACCGAAGTAAGATTTGTTTCTCTTCTTTCTTACATTGTTTCAGCTAACTGTTGGAAACTAATCATTTTTTTTTGTTGTTGTTGTTGTGCCGCACCTCAACCCTTGCCATGACTGTATTTTCTTTGTTGTGTCGTCCCTTATGGTGTATTGTGTACCCCTTGCATGGTTACCCCTTGCCTTGCCGTGACTGTGCTGTCTATTGTGTTACCACCGTGACCTATTTCCCAACCCTAGGAAATCCTCTAAGGGAAAGGCTCCCGCTGCGAGTACCTCTAAGAAGCCTACTACCCGAACCTCTCGCCCTCAACCCTCCACCAGCCCACGATTTATTAATTCCAATTTTGAAACAGCCTTTCAAAATTCTACTTTTAAACTTCTTCCCTGCCGATCGGTGGACAAATCATTTGTTTACGATAATTGTCCTTCAGTGAAGGAAATTATCGAATTCTATAATCTTGAGACCTTCCTTTTCCTTGAACGAGCTATCAATACCGATCTCGTCTCTGAATTCTATAATAACTTAATTGATAATGGCCGGTCAGGATACACCACCCGAGTGGCCACAACCGATTTAGAATTCAATTATAGCATTTTTGCACAATATCTAGGCTGTCGTTTATCAGACAACTCTTATCCTATTTTTCCTAATATTCCAAACCCATTACCGGCTCCATTTGAGGGAGTCACATCTGATTCTATCTACGAGCATTTCTTCAGACAGCCCAGATCTGGTGGGCTCGATGAGTTAGACGGGGAGTTTCCTACCTTTGCAGCTCTACGCCTCTCTCCGTCTGAGTACATTCTTTTTAAGATTATCACTAACTGCCTCCTTCCTATCACCTCCAAACCCTTAGCTGAAATACGCCCCTATCATTGTTTGATGCTTTATGGGATGCATTGCCGCCTTGACTTTGATATCATGGCATGCATTTTCTACTCCATCATATCCTATGGTGGTTCCAGCCGTCGCACAGTCTATATGCCATATGGTCACATCATCACTGACTGGCTCGAGTCAGTCGGTATTGATGTGTCCAAAGGCAGGACTGAGCCGATGGTGCGACAGGACTGCAGACTTGGGCGACGCGCGTTCTCCAAGTCTGGCATCATTGTCGGACCACAGGGCCTTCGGTGGAAGGATGGTCGAGGTTTAGGGGAGTTACCGCGGGCAGCACCGGTTCAGGTACGAGCTGCTCCAGCTGGCCAGCATGCCGCAGCAGAGGAGTACGAGCACGACCCAGATCTCCGCTGGCAGATTGATCAGCTCGAGCAGACTTTTGATCACCGTCTACACTTGATCGAGTCTGAGATTTCTGGTTGGCGAGCCAGTCAGGAGGCCTATCAGACCAGGATGTACACGGAGCAGCAGGCGATGTTCGCAGAGTGGCGCACTTGGATGGCGGGTCATCCGCCCCAGCCTACATTTCCTGGATTTGCGCCGTCCAGCAGCACCGCTCCGGGGAGCTTTCTACCCGTCGACGATACTGCATTCGATCCGATGCAGTCTGATGATCCCCCGGCTCAGGAGTGATTGTTATTTTCCCTGCCTGTATAACATTATGTTAGTACTCAGAAGTGACTGTGTACATTCCTTATGTTATACTGCTCGCGCTCATTTATATATGATGCATATGTTTATCCTATCTTGATACCTCTATGTCATATTCCTTTCATATACCTCTTAATTACGTATCTCGGAGTCCTTTGATTAAGGGGGAGTTATCTTAAACTTAGTTAGCAGTCTGAACCCTTTTTCAGTGTTTGACAAAGGGGGAGAGGACGGTGAGTTAAGTTTAGGGTTATCTCGACTCTGATTCCCTTGCGATAGTGAAACGTAATGTAGATTGATTTCCAAAACCTAAACTTAGAATCGGGTTGTCAAACAACAAAAAGGGGGAGATTGTTGATTACAGTCTGACCTGATTGTTGTTTTGGTGTTGACGCCGATTTAAGTTTAGGGCAATGAGATGGTTTAGGATTAAGTCCTGGTCAGGGACGTGACTGAAACCCTAGCGAGTGAAGCAGGGTCCCGGTGAGTAAAGCCGGGTGCCTTAAATCCTGGTGAGTGAAGCCGGGTGATTAAAATCCCGGTGAGTGAAGCCGGGTGACTGAAACCCTAGCGAGTGAAGCAGGGTCCCGGTGAGTGAAGCCGGGTGACTTAAATCCTGGTGAGTGAAGCCAGGTGATTAGAATTCCGGTGAGTGAAGCCGGGTGATTAAAATCCCGGTAAGTGAAGCCGGGTGACTGAAACCTCGGCGAGTGAAGCCGGGTTTGAATTGAATTGAGGCTGGATCGGTCGGGAGATCGGTTGGCACGGAGTCTCTTTGGAGGATCGATCAGGTGACCGATCCAGGGAAATCCAAGGAGCCTGATCGTTCTGGTGAACGATCAGGGAGAGAACAGAAGGTTTTCCAACCTTTCTGTTGGAAGGTTTGATCGTTCTGATGAACGATCAGTGAGTAGGAGGGAGAAGACCCTGATCGGTCATACGGACCAATCAGGGCCCTCCTGGACCGATCAGGGACTATCCTGATCGGTCCAGCTGCTCCATGATCGGTCAGTATGACCGATCAAAGGTGTTCCCTGATCGGTCACTGACCGATCAGGTGCGTTGAGACTCTAAGGCCTGAAACACTGATCGTTACATTGATCGTTCTGATGAACGATCAGTGAGTAAGAGCCCAAGAGGGAGAAGACCCTGATCGGTCTTGGTGACCGATCAGGGCCCTCCTGGACCGATCAGGGACCACCCTGATCGGTCCAGCTGTTCCATGATCGGTCAGTGTGACCGATCAAAGGTGTTCCCTGATCGGTCACTGACCGATCAGGTGCGTTGAGACTCTAAGGGCCTGAAACCCCTGATCGGTCTTTGACCGATCAGGAACTTTCTCTGATCTATCAGGGTGATCGATCAGAAAGTCACTGGATCGATCAGATAGATATCTGATCGATCAGGACTCATATTGATCGGTCGGGTGGATCGATTAGTATCTGAAAACTGTAATTCAAATTGAAGTTTCTTCTACTGTCTTCTCATTCACGTCAAGTTCTTATTGCTATAACGTGTTCCTGAGTGTTGTGCAGGTAATGCAGGATAACGCAAGAAGTACTTCCGTGAATCAAACTCTCTACTCTGAGTGTAACGGGTTTCTGATTTTCTGCCAAGGGCAGTTGGAAACCTCAGTCAGAAAGGGCAGACTGAGGTCGTGGGTGAGCAGCTTGCTGCACGCGGCTGGTCCTAGGGTCGTGGGTGAGCAGCATGCTGCACGCGGCTGGTCCTAGGGTCGTGGGTGAGCAGGGAATGTGCTACACACGTCCGATGTCCTGAGTTGAGTTGAGATATATCAGATGTGAAGAGAACAGAAAAAAAAAACAACTTGCGAAATTCAATTCTGATCAGTGAAATCCTCGAGCTCGAAAAGAAGTGTTGCGACTCCATCAGCAAGCAGACAACGCAAGAAGGAAAGCTGAGTGAAGGCTATCTTGTGGTTGTGTTGTAAGTGGTGGGGTGTAAAACTGTCTTCTCGCGCTCTGTAAGCTCCTTCGTCTCTGTGCTTTATTAACATACTGTTAAGACAACTGTGTGGAGAGGTTTCTCCACCGAGAAGGAGACTGTGATATCCGGATTTCCGGGGCTTGATCTGCCGACGATCAAGGGATCGCCCACCTTACGGGCACGCCAAGGAGTAGGGGCAAGTTATCCCCGAACCTTGTAAATCCACTGTCTTAGCTTCTGTTTGTGTTTATTTCTGTTATTTTCCGCTGCTTGCTAACCTGAGTGCAGACAAGAAGTAATCAAAGAGTAAAAATCTCTTGTCGGGGCTATTCACACCCCCCTCTCTAGCCCAACAGAAGATGCAGGTATTTTTTACTATGGATTATGAATTATTAATTATTATGAAAAATGGCTATGCAGCTCCCAAAGACAATGAAGGAAAGATCAAGGATCCTGATTCTTGGAACAAGAAGGAACAAGTTGATGCTGTAGCAAACGGAAAGGCAGAACTTCATCTGCTGACCGTCCTCCCAGAGCAAGATGTGAACCGGATCGGTAAGTACGAATCGGCGAAGGAACTTTGGGAAAAGTTCTTGGAATTGCACGAAGGAACCTCGGAAGCAAAACTTGCGCGACGAGATGTTCTTCGAAGCCGACTGACCAATCTACGGATGGAAGACGGAGAATCTGTTGCGAGATTACATGCAAAGGTAAAAGAACTAATCACAAGCCTCGAAAATCTCGGAGAAAAGGTAACTAACTGCGATGCTCAAAGGTACGCTCTAAACGCGTTTCCGAGAACCCCGGAATGGACCTCGGTAATCGATGCGTATTATATTTCAAAAAATCTAGAAATAAGTACTTTAGAACAGTTATTTTCTACTTTGGAACTTCACGAATCTCGGTTTGTAGAAAAGAACAGGAAAGCTGACAACATTGCGCTAAACACAAGGAAGATCCAACTCGACGAAGAATCTTCAGCGGATGATGAAGAAACAGCACTAGCGGTAAGAAAATTATGTAAATTCATTAATACTAACCGCTCAAAAAGGGTGCAGAGAAAGAAAAAACGAACGGTCTGATGCTACAACTGCAATGAGGAGGGACACCTGAAAGATCAGTGCCCTAAACTAAAGAACCAGCCAAAGAAGAAAAAGGCACTAAAAGCCACCTGGGACGAGACCTCGTCAGATGAATCGGAAGCCGGAGAGTTCGTCGGACTTGCACTGATGGCAAGCCACCAAGACGAAGATGAAGAAAGCACCTCGGGAGAAAGCAGCAATGAAGAGAAAGATCCTAACTTCGAAACCGACCCGGTAAGTGAGGTATGTCTACTTCCACCTGCTCGAATCTACTCGGTAATAAAATCCATGCTTAAGTCGATGAATAAATTGGAGATAGAAAACTCTGAGTTAAAAGAAAGATTTGGCATTGTATGCTCGTCTGTTCTATCCGACCAATTAAAAACATAAAATGAAAATTTGAAGAATCTAGTGGAGAAATTAGAAAATGATATTGCATGTTTAAGAATTAAAAAGAATTTTTATCATGAAAATCTGAATTGGTATGTTAAAAATCATAAGGGTCAGATTAGGAAAATTCTTAGAAATTATATTCCTCCAAAGTTTTTGATTAACCCCGTAGATGAAAATTTATTTTGGGTTCCAAAATTTATTTTAAACTGATAAGTTTTTTTGTGCAGAATTCTTTTACAAAAGTTATATTAATATTTTTCAAATATTTTCGGTCAAAATTTGAAATTAAAATTTTAAAAAAATAGATAAATAATTTATTTTTATTGATCTAATTTTTCATGATTCAGATATAGTGGAAAAACTCATTATAATTTAAAAAAAAATTTGAAGTATTTTTTGATTTTTTTAAAAAAAAATATTCTTCAAAAACTCGTATTTGTTATTCAGACTTGATAAACAAATTTAAAGCTGAAAATTTTTGTCTAAACTCATATCCTCATCTTCGACTTTGACAAAAATATTCAGAGTTTTTTTATAAATGTTCGATTTTTTATGAATCGTTTATTGAAATCTATTTTTTTCGATATAAAAAAAGGTGGAATTAACTTCGGAAAAAATATGTCATTTTAAATTTGAAAATTTTGTGGTAATGCGATTCTTTTTACTTAGAATATTTGTTATCACACTTAAAATTTTTCTTCTTCCCTAATTATATTTCCCCATTTTTTTTTTGATGTGATCAAAGGGGGAGGAATAGTATTAAGTTAAGGGGGAGAGTAGTTTATGTTCGGGGGAGGTTATGTACATGATTGCAAAATTTTTTTTATGCTTAATTCTGTTACAATCTTATTATTGTTTGTTGTTTATCCCTAACTAAACTTGGGTTGATGCACATCAAAAAGGGAGAGATTGTTGGTGCCCCGGTTGATTTTGATGCGATCAACCAAGTTAGGTTAGGTCATGTTGGTTTTAATCCCTCTGCTAAGTGTGCAGGAACTTAGGTACGAAGGAAGTCGAGCGTAAGACGCAGTGGACGAGAAGGATTGCGCGGGGAAGTGAGCCGACGGGCTCAGTACAATCCGAGGGACGCGGAAGAGTACACCGATGGAGCAAGAAGGACGTGCGCGGTGTCCGAGGGACGAGAAGCCGAGAGGAAGGATGCTCGAGAGGCGAAAGGCCGGAGTCGGGTTCGGGTGAGCCTAACTTCGGTTGGCCGGAAATCACCCAGAAGACGAAGAATCAAAAAGACTAGTCTAAGCGCCCAAAAGAAATGAGAAAATTCGCCCAAAAGAAAAGAGAAAAGTTTTGGTGCCAAAAAAGGATCGAACTCGAGTCCTCAACAAGAAACATCAACCCACTTATCATTTGGGATGAAGGACGATGGCAATAAAGTGTTGCCGCTATTACTACTTATAGTTTACAACAGCGATATGGAGATTCCAACAGCCATCTCGAGCGAGATAAAGTTTTAAGTAAAACAATTAAAACTTAAAGGATAATGTTACATTATCCTTTAATCAAATCCAATGGATGCAGTTTAATCCCATCCAAGATCAACCATCCAGATTACATCCATGGATCAACGGCCAAGAGAAATATGATCAACAATCAACAATCCAGATTTATTCTCTTATGTTATAAATAGACTTAGAGGTTTTGCTTTAGAATTAATTCAATCAATACTATTGTAATTCTCTAAGTTTAGTGATCTTCAGTTGTAAGGCTTCTCCGCCACAAGGAGATTTTTTTTGAGCTTTAACCGTCTTGGAAGCAACGACCAAGTTGCAACCAAGTTTTTTTTAATAGACGAGTTTCCACCACTTTTCATTTATTAGCCGTCTATTCACCCTCCCCTCTAGCCGGACCAACCCGATCCAACAAAAACATCTTGGTTCCGAGCCAAGCATTCCAGTAAGGGCTTCTTCAGCTCCTCGGGCAGTCCTGCTGCAATCTTGACTCGGGCTCCTTCCCGATCTGGAAGGAGTTGTACCTCCTCCTTATCTTTGTGCAGCTCGACCCACGGGGAGGCTTGGACCATGTTGCAATCGGCGAAGGGACGAGGAGCCTTTTGGCTCTCCATCCGGACGTCGTCGACATAGCACCTCCGGACTACTCTCTGGTCGCCTCTAACCTCTCTTATCTTGTCCCTGACCGAGAACTTGACCTTCAGGTAGAAGGTGGAGGCGACGGCTCGAAATTCGTTGAGGGTCGGTCGGCCTAGGATGGCATTGTAGGCGGAGAGAGCATCAACCACCAAGAAAGTGGACCATCTGGTCCTCTTTAGCGGCTCCTCGCCTAAGGAAACGGCCAGTCGAATCTGGCCAATTGGTTGTACCTGATTCCCCGTGAAACCGAACAACGGGGTCGCTACCAAGTCCAGCTGGGGCATCTCTATCTGAAGTTGGTCGAATGCCTTCTTGTACAGGATATTGACCGAGCTCCCGGTGTCCATGATGGTGCGGTGGACTTGGTAGTTTGCGATGACGGTCGTAATGACCAGCGCGTCATCATGTGGGACCTCTAGTCCTTGTAGATCTTGGGGCCCGAAACTAATCTGGGGCCCCGCTGCCTGCGCCAAACTGGTGTCGACTTGATGAATTTCCAACCGGCGCACCTGCGCCTTTCAGGCTCGGTTGGAATCTCCTCCAGTTGGTCTGCCCGATATGACATTTACGCCCCCTCAGACGGCGTTCTGCTGGTTGGCGTGCTCCTCCTCCATTTCTTCGGCTCCAGTCCGGTTCCCTTGAGGGAACAGATTACGGGTGACCAGGGGATTTCCTCGGAGTTCTTCGGCCATTGGATCTATATCCTGGCCGCCTCGTCCTACACCTCGCCCAAGAGGTGCCTGTCGTCAGCGCCCCCGGGGAGTGGGGGCTCAACCTCGGCCAGCCTGACGGCACTCTTCGGTGGCATGGTCGTGGCTTTGATGAAATGTGCAGTATGGCCTCCATCGGGTCGGGAGGCACCCTTGGGCCAGCCTGACAGCACTCTTCGGTGGCATGGTTGTCGAAGTGCTTTGGGGGCTTCCTGATCAGCGAGCGGAAGAAGTCCCCCTCTTGCAAGCCCTGGGAGAAGGCGCTGACCAGGACCTCAGGTGTGGCATTCAGCACGTCTAGTACCACGCCGTTGAACCTCTTGATGTAGGCCCGAAGGGTTTCCTTCGGGCCCTGCTTCAGAGCGAACAGATTGAGGCTCGTTTTGTGGTGCCTCTTGTTGCTGGCGAAGTGCTGGAGGAAAACTCTTTTGAGCTCCTCAAAGCTTGTGACCGACCCATCAGGGAGTCAGTTGAACCATCTCTGGGCTGTGCCGGAGAGGGTTGTCAAGAAGACTCGGCACTTGACGCCCTCCGGGTACTAATGAAGCTGAGCCGCGCTCTCGAACTTCATCCGGTGTTCTTCCGGATCAGTAGTCCCTGCATACTCGGGTATGGTGAAGAAGTGGAGGTGACGGGGAACTGGGTCTTCCAAGACCCATGGGGCAAAGGGACTGCGTACCAGGATAGTTGAAGCAGGGTCGGTCGGGGCCTTTCCCTTGTCCGGACGCATCCCGTGCATCTGGTTGGACGCTGAGGCCTCTGCTGACATGGAGTGAGCCTCGTCGTCTCGACCTCGGTGGACGGCCGCTGGGAGGGGCATAGAACCGCCCTCAGGTCGGGCGGGCCTTCCTTGACCTCCGGAAGGTCGATGTGCTGCTGGCTCCGGGAATCGGGGCATCTGGCTGGCAGCTTGTGAAGGCCTTTGAGAAGCCCTTCAGGCTCGAGTAGCCATCAGGACCTCGTACTCCTCATGGGTGACAGTCATCACGACCGGGTTGGGGTTTCCCATCTTCGCTTCCGATCAGGCTGCTGGGTCCCTCCTTCTAGCGCCAAATTTGATCCTGTCGCGAAGCGATGCGGTGGTCCCAAGGGTGAGATGGTCCTCCGAGGATCACGAAATCGCTGAGGATGACTGCGAAGCTAGTTCGCTCCTGCCCTACAAGACAGAGACCGTTAGAACCCGTCGGGAGAAGTCCTCGGTCAGGCACTCCGACAGTCAGTTCAGCACTTGACGGTGGCAAGCGAATGGAAAGCAATAGAACAGTAAGCAATGTACTATTGCGCGTACCTGAGAGATGCGGAGTGAAGAGGCTTATATAACCGGGGAAGCTAACAGCTCCTGCCCCACCTGCCACCTGTTGTCATATAGCGAGGACAAGGTGATGCATGCCCAGAGGTGGCAGGATAAAGTAATGCATACTGGAATAAGGAAAGGAGCACTGTCAACTTAATGGCTAGCGTCACTTGGCGCCGCTCGACCTGATACCAGTGTATGTGGTCATGGTACGGGGGGACAGGGTATGGCAGGAAGATCAAGCCATCAGCGGGATACCCATCGTTTAGGTCCAGGGTGGCACCGGTCCTGCGCCGACCCCGTACTGCTTCTGGTAGTCTGGTGTTAGGGAGTGGTTGTTCTGCATGTCAGGGCCGACTAAGGACCCTTAGGAAGGTGCCGACTGAGGCACTGAATAGCGAGGTCGACTAAGGGCCTAGAAGGAAGGTGCCGACTGGGGGCACTGAATAGCGAGGCCGACTGAGAGCCTAGAAGGAAGGTGCCGAATAGCGAGGCCGACTGAGGGCCTAGGAGGAAGGTGTCGACTGGGGGCACTGGATAGCGAGGCTGACTAAGGGCCTAGAAGGAAGGTGCCGACTGGGGACACTGGATAGCGAGGCCGACTGAGGGTCTGGAAGGAAGGTGTCGACTGGGGGCACTGAATAGCGAGGCCGACTGAGGGCCTAGAAGGAAGGTGTCGACTAGGGGGAACTGAATAGCGAGGTCGACTGAGGGCCTATGGTAGTATATCGAGTACAAACCTCCTCTGGTTCGGGCTTATCCCAGGAGCGTGGGCCGCCACGCATCGGCTGGGAGCCAAACCTAGAGGGGTATGGGAACATATCTGTGAGTGTCTGAGCACCCGGTCCAGCCGATTCTGGGGAGCGTGGGCCGCCACTCGTTCAATCGGGAGCACTGAACCGAGTGAGGCGCGGGGGCTGACCCGCGAGTTCTTTTACTATATTGTGTAGAGGGATTTTCCCGATGTAAGAGTACCAGGACTTATCCTAAGGTGTTCTTCGAACTCTACCGAGCCCGAGCCTTCCTCGCTGACAGGGCTTCTAGGGGGTCCGTACCCTCTTATTTTACAGCGAGCCAAGTTAACTCACCGACCCCGACCCTTGTTTGATGGGCCCATCTAGCCCATAGACCTCATTTCTGCTGATTAGGCGCCAAGCTACCGGGCCAGGCTACACGTAAGCTGGTCCGAGATCACTACTTTTGTCCTAATTCGATTCTTTATCGAGTTCCATCTAATGGGTTTATAGGTGCATCACTAGTAGTGCGTAATTCTCTATAACCTACTACCAACGATTGTTTATTATTCTTGAATTGAAATGAGAAGTTGAAAATATTTCATACAAATTTTATATTCGAGCTGATTCACATCAAAATAATGTATGTCCACACAAGCACTTCCAAATGAGCTTTGTTTTGTTAGTCCACAACATCGTTTTTGCCGTGCGGGCAAAGTGCAAAATGGAGGATTTATATTATAAATGATCGACAATGGCCCCATGGAATGTGTAGCCTTTACTTCCTAGAAAGCTTTGCATTGAGGAAATCAACACACAAAGCATGAATTTCTTTTTGATTTTCAAATGCCAATGGTTTTGTAAATGTATAAGTTTTTAATTTACCTATTTTGGGTCACTTTGCAATTGATTTTTTTTAAAAAAAATCAATTTGCCTAAAGCATAAAATTGATTTAAAATAATGGGCAATTTACCAAAAACACATCTAATTTAAAATGCCCAAAAGGCATTTCTATAGTTACTTTTTTTGCTAAAACATTTCTTTTTAATTACTCAAAAATGTTTTTTTAAATATAAAACAACTAGTGGATGCATTTTTAACAAAAAAATATTAGAATTTAGAAATTCATAATAATTAAAATCTTTACTTTTTCTATCAAATTAAACTTTTTTGTCATTAAGAAAGATTAATATCAATCACAGAGGATATAGAAACTCATAATGGTAAAAAAAATCATTAACTTCAGAGGTATAACCTAATTAATTTGTAAATCTGTTTGCATTCTAAAAATTAATTTAGAATGGAGCAAATTATTTTACAAAAACAGTTTGATTTATTTTTCATCAAATTGATTTCTTCATCAAAATCTTTGATTTTAAAACCTTAACAAATAATAAAAATAATCTTTAGATTTGATTTTTTTCATTAAAATGAACTTTTTAAATAAAAGAAGTTTGATAAGTTACACTTGAAATTAAGATGCTACTAAAGATCATTTTTTAAAACTTTAAATAAAATTTTTTTTTTATTTATTTTTTATCTAAAAGAGTATATTTTAATTTTTTTAAAAAAAATCTGACAAACTATTTTTCATATTTTTAATTATAAAAGGTATATTTTGTTAAATTTTCTAAAAATATCTATCTTAAATAAGTTGCCTTTGTTTCATTACGTCCAAGTTGTCAATGCACATACTCATTTACTTTTCAAAGAATATCATAAATACCGTTACAACAATTTAACTGCCCAAAGTACCAAAATACCATAACTGTAAAATACCTTTCATCACAATTAATGCCCTTCAATCCATTTCCACACATTTCGGCATGACTTACTTAAATTCATAATAAGAATAATAATAGTACAAAAAATATTTTGGAATCAACTCAATTTAAATATTCCATTTTGCAAATAATCCACAATTTACTAAACATAATACACAATTAAAAAACCCCAATAGATTAGTACAATTAGGACACATATATTTGTTCCAATAAATCTTAGAGTTGATTCTTAGTATAAAATATTTTATTCGGTGTCTGATCTCTCCTATACAAATGATATATTAGGTCAAAAAGCTCTCTCCCCCTCCCTCATAATTTACCTGTCTGTATCTAACAGGGAGACCGACTTGTGATTTACTAGTCTTTATTTAACCGGAAACAACAATATTAGACTGCTTAAGATGAGTGTTATCATCCATAATATACAATTAAAATGCTTAATTAGTGTTAATAACAATTATTAAAATGTAGACATATAAATCCCAACGGCATAAGAAATAAAAATATTAATGAAAAATCATCATGAAACCTATTAAAATATGGATAATATTCATTTGAATATATATAAATGACAATGGGATTGAATTAATTCATTCATTATTCATATATCGATCGAACTACAGACTAGCTAGTTATTATTGTATTTCTTCACCTTCTTTTTGTTTATAGTAATTTAATAAAGAAAAATAAATGAAATATTTACTGTATTTCCCACTGAATAATAACATTCCTTCCATGCTCGCTCTCTAGCTCTCTTTATAAATAGTTACTGTATTTCTCCTGCAATCACTAGTCCTTATCTCTCATTCTCTCCCTTTCTGACTGACAAAATGGTCGGTTGGAGAGGAAGCCTCTCCCTTGTTCTTGTGCTGGGGAGCATCTTGGTGAAGGCCATTAATGGACAAGGAGAACTCACCAGAGGGAGTTTTCCCAAAGGCTTCGTCTTCGGCACTGCCTCATCAGCTTACCAGGTGCCATTCTAATCCCTCCAGACTCCATTTTCTCTAAATATTTCCTTCTTTTCTCTTTCTTTCTTTCTTTCTTTCTTTCTTTCTTTCTTTCTTTCTTTCTTTCTTTTTTGAGCTTTCTGTTTTGTGCGACGAGTGTGGAGATGAAACGGATAAGGAAATGGTTTGGTGGAGAGATAAAAGGAGGGAGGGAGGGAGGAGAAGCAGGGCATCCTCCTTGGGATGTCTGTGACAGAGAAAGGGGATACAGATTTATCATTTCTATTTTTTGGAATATGAAACTTAAGATTTAACTGAAGTAAATATTATTATGATTAATTTATATATACACATATATTCTTTTATTGCTCAGGGTTTGGTTACCAAAATATTTAAGTTAATTTTGGATGAAATAATTAAGTAAACATAAACCTTGAATTTTAGTTTAGAATCATCATGGACAAAGATTGGAAGATGTTTAAATCTGTTTAGAATTCTTTTGAATATTTGTAGTTCAATTAAGAATAATAATTTTGAATCTACATTTAAAGATCTGTTTTATCTTTTTAACAGTATGAAGGAGCAGTGAATGAAGATGGAAGAGGGAAATCAGTGTGGGACACTTTTGCTCATTCATTTGGTATTCTCTTTGATTTTCCCTTATCAATAGATATTAAGAGTTCATTTTTCACAATTGAGGTTTAATGGCCACACCATATGAAACCCAACGAATTGTCTTGGATTTGCAGGGAAGGTGATAGATTTTAGCAATGCTGATGTGGCAGTCGACCAATATCACCGATTTGATGTATAATTTTTGTTGACTTATCCTATTAGTTTTTCTTTAATTTTTGTTGACACTACAAGTCTTGTTTGTTGTGATGACAGGAAGATATACAACTCATGAAAGATATGGGATTGGATGCTTATAGATTTTCCATCGCTTGGACACGCATTTTCCCGAGTAATGGATCTTTCTCTCTAGCTCAAGTTGCTAGAATCCATGAGTGATTTAAAACTAAATTGTTAATGAAGAAAGAGTATATTGGTTTGCAGGTTTACCATGGAAACTAAATTTAACATACAAACCTTGTATAGACTACTTAACTGTCTGTTTTGCATATATTCAATTCATCTTCGAAGTCACAATTTTGCAGATGGAACTGGTGAGGTTAATCAAGCAGGGATTGACCATTACAATAAGCTAATTGATGCTTTACTAGCCAATGGTATGCTACTTGAAAAGATTCAAAATTCATTTGTAGCATCTCCTCCTATTTAATAACATATTGCTTTTATAATTCTCAATGTGTAGGTATCGAACCATATGTGACTTTGTATCATTGGGACCTTCCACAAGCATTAGCAGATAGAAATAATGGATGGCTCGATCCCCAAATTATGTAATGCTTCTCCACCTATAGAAGTTTCTTTGAGTTTATGCCAAATAGATGACTAGATATATGTTAATGTTAATCACCAAGTGCTTCCCTCTTGTGATTTGCATTCCTTTTGTAATTCTCAGACAAGATTTTGCTAAATATGCTGAGACATGCTTTAAGGCATTTGGGGACCGAGTGAAGCACTGGATTACCTTTAATGAGCCGCACACGTTTGCAATCCAAGGCTACGATGTGGGACTCCAGGCCCCTGGTCGTTGCTCGATATTCCTTCGGCTATTCTGTAGGGGAGGGAATTCAGCAACCGAGCCGTATATTGTCGCCCACCATACTCTTTTATCTCATGCCACTGTATCTGATATCTACAGGAAGAAGTATAAGGTATCTTATCTATGCCATTAGAAATTTCAAAACAATAAATAAGCACAAAAGGCTAAGTTTAAAGTATCCTTTTGTGCTCAAATAATGAATGTGCTCAAGGTATTGGTGCCTAGTAGTATCGAGTTTCCGTATGAGATTTCAAACCATGATAGCATTTACCCATGTTGACATAGTATCAGTGTCAATTGATATCCCTAATAACAAATTTCTACTCAATTGACAGATACAATTCAACACTTGAAATTATGATTAAGACTCATTTTCTCAATGATGCATGAACGAAAATCAATGTGAATACTTCTTGTTATTTTAGCATGCTCAGGGTTGGTATTTCAGTTGATAAAAGAATTTATTGTTCAGGATGCTCAGCATGGATCGATTGGCATAGCGTTTGATGTCATGTGGTATGAGCCTATGTCGAATTCAACGGATGATATTGATGCAACACAAAGAGCACAGGATTTTCAATTTGGATGGTAAGGCTACTAAATCTGTTCAAATTTTCTGTCTATTATCTAATCCTGAATATGGAGCACTTGAAAATCAAGAACCTTAGCAATATCATGCTGCTCTTAAAGACTAAGACCTTGACCAATAACAGGTTTATGGATCCCTTGTTCTTTGGTGACTATCCAAGCTCAATGAGGACAAGAGTGGGAGACAGGTTGCCAAAGTTTTCAACAGCCGAAGCTGCTCTCGTTAAGGGGTCCTTAGATTTCGTGGGAATAAATCATTACACCACATATTATGCAAAAAAGAACCAAACTAACATTATTGGAATCTTGTTAAATGATACCATTGCAGATTCTGGTGCCATCACTCTCCGTGAGTATCGAAATCTTATTACATGCTCTTTACCATGTGCGCTAATTAGTGCACTGGTGGTGTTCTTGTTTGTCTAACATCGATTTGTTCTCGTTATGCAGCCTTCAAGAATGGACAGGCAATTGGAGATAGGGTGAGTAAATCTAATTGAAGAATTGAGTAAACACTGATGTTACTTTTCTAAGTAATATTTATCACTAGAAGTCCTTGTGATGTAACAGACTGTGTAATTGATTTTGTATGCAGTCGTCTTCAATATGGCTTTATATTGTACCTGAAGGGTTAAGGAGCCTGATGAAATACGTCAAACAGAAGTATGGAAACCCTCTGGTTATTATCACAGAGAATGGCAAGTATCTTGATTCTTACAGATTTCAAGACTACCTACTAAATACATCTAGTTACAGTAACTTACTGTGTTACTATGATTCGGTATCAGGCATGGATGATCCCAACAACCCATTTACATCAATTGAGGATGCTCTCAAGGACGATAAACGAATCAAATACCACAATGATTAACCTTTCAAACTTGTCTGCTTCCATAAGGTAATTCCAGTCCTATGATTTTGACAGTGAATGCCTAGAAATGAAAGTAATCAGTCTCAGAAACAAGATTAATATTCTAGTCAATGCAAATATATATATATATATATATATATATATATATATATAATATATATATATATATA
This sequence comes from Boesenbergia rotunda, assembly GCA_024364735.1. NCBI lineage: Eukaryota > Viridiplantae > Streptophyta > Magnoliopsida > Zingiberales > Zingiberaceae > Boesenbergia > Boesenbergia rotunda. The sequence goes on along the minus strand of JAGFNQ010005220.1, from coordinate 102,624 downwards.
TATATATATATATATATATATATATATATATATATTGCTTAATTGATTAATATATATAATTCCTGTATTAATTTATGGAGTAGCATGCCAAGACATGCATGCATGACGTCCACGATGTGCATGCATGCATATCATGCTTGAATCAAATACCTCTCACGTGTAAAGTAACTCGTGTGCAATGAAGTGCTAGCTTTGGATATATCAATTATAATATTTTTAAATAAACAATTAAAATAATAATTAATGTAGAGTAACATCATATGGGCTGAATAATTAAGTGACTAATTAAGGTGGAACATATCAAGATGACTACAACCTCCTTCGAGAGTTGACTTGGAGACATGCACCAATTAATGGTGGAGCAAACCGAGATGACTACGATCTCTTTGGAGTATCATCTTGAAGTTACTTGTGATTTGTGAACTAGGAGTTATATTTCCGGAGTGGTTGTGGAAATTTTTAGGCAGTGATGAATAATCAGACTTTTTCTATTATTAAATTTTATTAATATTTGTACCTAATATTATGAAATAGATAAAAAAATTTATTAGTAGCTAGTATCACAGCTTTAATATTCTTATTAATCGCCCAAAGTCAGGGGTAGAGACGACTCCGCAACGGAAGGTCAACATCTCTAATATAAAATATTATTATAAAAGAAAATAAATTTAGAATCTAGATGACGATCATTATTGATGCTCATTTAATGAAAATAGTTGTATAATGGATCACCACTTAAGCATGTTAGTCTACTACAAGTTGGCATCAACAACATCATTAACAAAAAGTGATGTAACTAATCTTTTTGTCCCCACGCGGATGCTTAATGGTTAGAGGATAACAAATTACAATAGGACAGTGATCAATTTAAAAGTGTCATGACTATGATATAAATAAGATGTGATTTGTTTGATTGGACTTTATTAGAGTACGACGTAGCTCATTTGATCGTATGTATCTAGTAACCCATCTAAATTGCTCAGTGTGTTTGGATAACTCGACACCTTAATTAGTTCGCTTACACCCTGTTTGGAAACCCTTTAAGTAAGGAATTAAAATTCAATTCCGATCGGAATTGAATTCCAACTGGAATTGAATTCCAATTCCCATGTTTGGAATGAATTGTAAAAACAGAATTTAATTCAATTCAATTATTATACTTTTACGATTTTATCCTGCGAGAATGGAGCCGAAGCAACTTTGATTTGTTTTGTGAGGG
>JAGFNQ010005220.1:0-98985 GCA_024364735.1 Boesenbergia rotunda | reverse complement strand
ATATATATAATATATATATTATACAGAATTATATATATATATACACAGAATTGATCTCCGATGGACCGCTTCCTACGGACCGCTTCTTGCGGACCGCATGCGTGGCATCTGCCTGATCGGTCAGGGACCGATCAGGTAGGTGCCACGCATGCGGTCCGCAGGAGTTCAGTTGTGTGTATATATATATAAAAAGGATTTGATCTCCTGATCGCGACAAAAGCTGCGCGCCCGTGCGCGACAATCTTCCTGATCGGTCACTTGACCGATCAGGCACTCTTCGAGGGCGGCGAGCCGGTGACTAGCAATGACGGGCGGAGGGTGCGACGAGTCCGACGGGTTCACGTGTCCCTCTTGGTTATAGTATGGTGTTCGGGGTGGCGGCTGGAGGCCGCCGTTGGTCAACAAGCCCCGACGGGTTCATGTGTCCCTCTTGGTTATAGTATGGTGTTCGGGGCGACGGCCGGAGGCCGCCGTTGGTCAGCAAGCCCCGACAGGTTCACGTGTCCCTCTTGGTGATATAGTATAGTGTTCGGGGTGACGGCTGGAGGTCGCCGTTGGTCAGCAAGCCCCGACGGGTTCACGTGTCCCTCTTGGTTATAGTATGGTGTTCGAGGCGACGGCTGGAGGCCGTCGTTGGTCAGCAAGCCCCGATGGGTTTACGTGTCCCTCTTGGTTATAGTATGGTGTTCGGGACAGTGACTGGAGGCCACCGTTTGTCAGCAAGCCCCAACGGGTTCACGTGTCCATCTTGATTATAGTATGGTGTTCGGGGCGGTGGCCGGAGGCCGCCGTTGCTCAGCAAGCCCCGACGGGTTCACGTGTCCCTCTTGGTTATAGTATGGTGTTCGAGGCGACAGCCGGAGGCCGCTGTTGGTCAGCAAGCTCCGACGAGTTCACGTGTCCCTCTTGGTTATAGTATGGTGTTCGAGGCGACAGCCGGAGGCCGCTGTTGGTCAGCAAGCCCCGACGAGTTCACGTGTCCCTCTTGGTTATAGTATGGTGTTCGAGACAACGGTCGGAGGCACTTGCCGCCCTCGGAGAGTGCCTGATCGGTCAATATATAAAACTGATCTTCTACTGACCGTATGCGTGACACCTGCCTAATCGGTCAGGGACGTCCCTGACGATATATATAGAACTGATCTATTGCAGATCGCTTCTTACGGATCACCTACGTGGCACCTGCCTGATCAGTCAGGGACTATAGACAGGCAGGCATACTACGTGAATTATATTTTTATTATAAAAAATAAAATGATTAACAGAGACTTCATGATGGAGATACTGAAGATCCGAAAATAATTAATTAATTAATTAATTATTAGAGAAAGATAAAGAGGATGACTCTAGTTCACAAAAGATATACTTATTTTTTTCGTATTGAGAGATACATCCTTTGATAATCGATGCCTCAACCAGCACCGTGTTGAATCAGAATTCCAAATTGGGACGGATTAAACTCAGATGTAACTTAGACGGACTTAACTTGAGGTCTTATAATGGGCTGACTGATGGGAAATAGACGGACTTAACTTAGACGGATTAGAAAATTTAACTAGTTAGTAAATTTAGAACAGAACTTATGTACACCATAAGACAACCTCTAAAATATCCATTTAAAACTCAAATTTTATCCTCTTAATAACAACTCCCATTCAAACATGCAGCAAATAGTCAATATATATGTATCTAATTAGTTGTTGCATTGCATGGGGAAATTAAATTAAATTTATTTATTTGAAACTCGGGCACGTCTCTCATATGGAGTAGATAAATAAGAGGGTGCCTGCACCAGATGAAGCCTGTGCGAATTGCAATGTGCAGTGGAACTCCATTCTGCAATGGAGAATAGCCATCTTCTTAATGTATTAAATAAATAAATAAATATATATATTTAATATCATCGACTCTCATTAAATATAAATAAATAAATTATAGAATATTTTTATTTGAATATAATAATTTTATATAAATGAGATTATATCCTCACTGAAATATTTTGTACTTGAGAATTATATACAAAATTTATTGGAGCAATCATCATTAGAGATATCAATTGTGTTTATGATATTGCATTATGTATATAGAAAAGCATTTCCTATTCTTTCAGACGATCGATAATTAATCTGGTATCGATGTCAGTCAGGCTGAGGAAGACCTGTATTTCTTTTGAGGACGTGAACTTAATTATTTCAGCATTGGCGATGAATGAATCAGCTCTAACATTATCATGTGCTTCATGCATTTTTAATTCCTTCGCCTTGTTCTGCCACAAAAGAACAAACCCATAATTAAGAGAAGAATAGCCAGCATGGAAGGAAGACGATGAAATAGATTGGGAAAAGAAAATTCACATGAAAAAAATATATGAAAATCTCAAGTTAGATTTTAGGCATTCTAGCTTTATGACAAATAATTATTTATTCGACAATGTACTTATTTAGGCATTACATGCAGCTTAATTTATTATGCATATGCTTCTCTATACCCTACATATATAACATGCACCATTAGTACATTGCATTTATTATTCCTCAATCCTTTTTATTAACAATGAAGCAAACCCTAACTTTAAAAAAAAATTGATTAACTAGATTTTTTTAACCTCGGGCGACCGATTCAACCCACGAAAGTTTTCCATCGGCCACCAAAATAAATCGGGAAACGCTCACGATGGACAATCTAGAAGCCCGTCCCAGGATTCGCACCCCATTTGGAGAAAAAATTTCTGTAAATACGTCATAACTGGGAATCGAACCGCCGATATCTGGAATAGTGACTAGTCACCCAACCGCTGCACTATAGCCCCGGAGACGAGCAAACCCTAACTTAGTTAGGGCAGATGCAGGTTAATGATGATGAAGATCATGTTGTGCTTATACATCAATTTATGGTCAAAATTTTATTTTTGCCTATTGTTGAAAAAAACAAGTGTTGAGTTTTCTTAATCAGCTAATCCCAGTAGGTGCTTCAAACGTGTAACTGACATACAACTTTGAGGTGTTGGTATAACGTGCAGGCCAGAAAGTCAAAGGAGCTTGTATAAGATTCCCTATGGTGCTCGGTTTGTGCATTGCTTAGATGACTATCCAACACAAGATTTCGTTGTGGTACTCAGGTTGCACATTTCTTGAATGCGTAGGCTGCTAGGCAATCGTTCAAATGCTGAATGACATCATTAGTTAAAAACAATCGCAATCATCAAACTCCCAAAAAAAAAAAAAAACCATACAACTACTATACTTGATTTTCAGAGTTGCATGATAATATGAACGTATACGTACCTTAGATATGAGAGACACAACAGCATCACAAGTACCTTCAAGGACTTTGTCATTGCGACCAGATCATTCTTGTCATGGTCAGATTTGTTCGCATCAGAAATTTGAGAGGGTTCCTGTCAACAGTGAGTATGACCAAATATATTAATGAAGCAAATTCCCTTATAAGGCATCCAATGGCTGACCGACAAACCTTTCCACTTGTTTTCAGCTACTTTTTCTGCCTGCTTTTCCTTCTTTTCTTGCCACTTCTTTGCTGATTTCTTCTTGACACTCATGAAATACTCACCACTTTCTGACTGAAGATCAAGCTGAAAAAGAATTAACACGCTCTAAAACTAGAATAGGGCACTGAAGTACTGAACTAGAAATCACAATACAATTGATATCCTTGCATACAATTGAATCCCTCTGATACGATATAGCAATAGATGCTGTAGATACCATAGCTGTCAAGGAAAAAATTTACCAACATATCTCATGTTTTAAGTTAAAGAGAATTCAACAGCCTGACTAAATTTTCAAGAAGGTAAACACAATCTTTATGTAATATCCAGTTTAATGTAACTAAAGTATCTATAAACTAACAGCTTTGCCAAATGTTAAAAAAAAATTAAAATAAAAGGCAATAAGTAAAAGACATGAAACACAAAAGGGATTCATAAGAAGGTCATGCATAGATAATTATAATTAATTTGCTTGATTACATATTAAACTCCTTTTGAATGGCCATCATACCTGAATTATCCAATAACTGGATTTCTTTTGATCATTCCAGTGAATATTGATCAGTGTATTACTACATATAATTTTGCAACTACAAGAAAATGTGTCAAAATTTTTTAAATTTTAACAAGTGTTGTGCAGACAATTAGTGATGATTTTTTATAAAAAAATTAATCAAGAAAAAAAAGTAATTTCTTTTTTCTCAAACCAGTAAAGGAAAACAAAGGGACTAATGATCTGTAAGTGTGAAGGTCTAGTCTGAGATTTAATGTTCACAAATTGCGACAATAACTTAACCTTGCTTGGTGGCTGAGGAGGAGGGAATGGAGTATATGGCTTCTTCTCCTTAGCCTTTAAACAGTATTCTTGTAAGACAGTAACATATATGTAAAAGAAATGCAGAATCGTCATACTTTTTAAATTTTGGAAGGAACCTATCCCAGTTCTCATTGGCTAATGCTGGATTTTTGGCAAGTTCACGTTTCATGAGAAGCGTCTGTTTTTGCAACATCTCATTTAAGTGTTCATATAGTAAGAAAGTAATGAATCACTTGTTAAAGCAGTCATGCCCATTTCCAGAGAAAAAAAAGCCTTGATATGGTAAACAGGATGCATCTGGTTATCTATGCAGTCTTCTACTATTCTTGGAACTTGTTTTGGACCCTTAAATGAACCCATGGCTGCAACTGTGCTCCCCTAGACAATTTGTAAGCTTTTGGCTAGAACATGACATTAAGAGATTTAAAATTTGTAGGAAATTGCATAAAGAGGATAGCACTTGAGCTATATAGCAATCAGTCGAGATTTCAATGGCCTATAATACAAATCACAGGAGTGTAAGCCAATTTAACATGAGTTAAAAGAATAAACTACTACTGGATTATCAATGATGTTTATGTTGTGAGTTGTAGGGGTAATTAGGTCTTCTCTTTCTATCTTGTGTCATTAGGGTTTTGTAGTTTTTCTATATGACATAATTAATATGTCTTTAGAATTGGTCAATTGATTAAGTCCTCATAAACATCTATATATTGTATTCCTCATGAACATAATGAATAAATATGATTTTTGGGATTATATCTCTTTCTTCTTCTATCCAACATGGTATCAGAGCCAAACTCTTCAAAAACCTAATTTTTTTTCCCTACGCCGTCGTAGTTCCCTGCCTCTTGCCTTCGTTTCTTCTCTCTGCACAGCGCGCCTCTTGCCTTCGTTTCTTCTCTCTGCACAGCGCGAGGACGTCGCTGTGGACGCGCCGTAGTTCCCTGCTCTTCCTTCGTGACGCGCGAGCACGCTCCTGTTCGCAACGTCGCTGCTCCCGTTCGCGACGTCGCTCTTCCCTCGCGACACGCGAGCCCAGGCGTCGCTCTTCTCGGCGAGGCTTCTTCTCTGAAGGTTTTCCATCGTGCGGCACCGTCCTCTGCTTTTCCAAACCACCCGACGCCGTCCTCGCGCGCACCCAGAACTCCTCGCGCACACTCGACGCAACCAGGGCTGAGCGATCTTCTTCTTCGGCTGCGTGATCTTCTTCTCTGTCTGCTCGACGTCGCGAGAAGACTGTCTCTTCTCCTCGACGTGAACTCGACGTCGCCGACTGCTCCTCGTGCACGGCGATCCAAGCCCATCGATCGTCTTCTTCTTCTTCTTGTCCTAAGGACAAGGTTTTTTTTCCCGCCGACGGGTCTCCGACGCCTACGCCGGCGTGTCTGAACAGAAGGACTTGGACTTGGGTCGCAGTTTCTCAGCGGCGGTGGACCTTGTGCGGGCGATCGAGGATCTCAGCGCCGCGACGGGCGCGTGACCTGCTGGTTGGAAAAGGCTGCGCGTGACCTGCACCTGCTGGTTGAAAAAAAGCCTGGTGAAAAAAAAAAGTTTTTTTTTATTTATTTTTATTTTTTTCTGCTCGCTGGGTCTTCAATTTTCGCCAGTGGAAAAGCTAAGCACACGGTCCATCTCTTCTTGTGGTTTATTATGGCGGACACCTCTGGAGAAAGTTCTGGGATGTCTATAGATCCTTTGACTTCTTCTGGACAGGTACAACCAATTTTCACAATAGCAGGAACCGGAGGATCTGGTCTTCAAATAACCTCGGAAAAATTGATCGAGACAAATTATGCATCATGGGCAGTTGCTGTTGAACTTTATGTTGAAGGCCATGATAAACTTGATATTCTTCACGGGACTAAAGTGAAACCAGAGGAAAAGGACCCCAGTTTTCGTACTTGGAGGCGTGACAATATTCTGGTAATGACTTGGATACTTAATTCTGTTAGCTCTGACATCAAACAGGTTATTCTTCGTAATAGAACAACTGTTGATATGTGGAGGACACTGGAGCAGATGTATGGACGCAAACATGATATGCTGCGTACTTATCAGATAAGTAGTAAAAATTTTAAACTTGAGCAAGGTTCTATGTCTGCCACAAATTATTATGCTGCTCTAAAAGGGCTATGGGATGAGTTTGACTACTACAGGATAGACAATTGGATTTCTACTGATGATCATCAGAGATATTTGAAGCTTCTGGAGAAGGACAGAATTATTAAGTTTCTTGATGGGCTTCATGTAGAGTTTGAAAATTTAAAAGGACAAATTCTTAGTATTGATCCTACTCCCTCTCTAGAACAAGTCTACTACAAAATTCTGAGTGAGGAAGGCAGGAGAAAGACCATGAACAACAAAGGTAATATCTCTGCAGCAAGTACTCCAATTGGAGAGACATCTGCTTTTGTCGGTTCTTCTAACAAGCTCAAGTCTGGGGGAACAAAAGGAAAATGTGGAAAATTTTGTCGGCACTGCAAGAGGACTAATCATGATTCAGATTTTTGTTAGAAGAAATATCCAGAAAAAAAACCTGAAAAATTCAAATACAGTGACAAGAAGGCGCCTAGTGGTGGAAATATTGCTACCCAGAAATTAGCGGATGGGGAGACTACTGATTCTTCGGTACCTTCTAATATTAAGTTGTCATCAGCTGATATTGCTAATCTTCAGGACCTTTTATCACGGCTTCAGACTTCATCCTTTGTCTCTAATAATTTGTCTCAAGCGCACACAGGTATTCGTGACCTGGAGTTAAGTATTGCTGGGTCAAGATCTTATAGCCCCTGGGTTATTGACTCTGGAGCTACAGATCATATGACAAATCTTGCTAATTCCTTCATTTCTTACTCTTTGTCTTCTGGGCAGGATAAAGTGATTATTGCTGATGGCACCAAAGCCACTATTGCAGGTAAAGGTTCCATACAACTGGCAGATCACTTTATCCTATCCTCTGCACTTCATGTCCCTTCCATTTCTCTTAATTTACTTTCTGTTAGTAGTATTACTAAACAACTACACTGCTCAGTAACCTTTTTCCCTGATCATTGTGTCTTTCAGGATCTCGAGACCAAGCAAACGATTGGGACTGGCCGTGAAGTAGGAGGTCTTTATTACTATCATCTTGGAACAACATCTGCTCTGAAGTCTACAGCTCAGTGTTCAGAAAATAAGCATCAAGAAATCTTATTATGGCATTCTCGTTTGGGACATTTATCTTTTCGATCCTTGAAGGTTCTATTTCCTAGTCTCTTCTCCTCTGTTTCTCTTGAGTCTCTTCAATGTGAAGTTTGTCAGTTATCTAAACATTGTAGAACTCATTTTTCTGAGTCCATGAATAAAAGTTCGTCTCCGTTTGACCTTGTTCATTCAGATGTGTGGGGTCCCTCTCCTGTGCCTTCTTTAGATGGCTACCGATATTTTATCTCTTTCATTGATGATTACACTAACTGTACATGACTTTATTTGATGAAAGGCAGAGACGAAGTTCCTCGACTCATTCAACATTATTGTAGAATGGTTGAAACTCAATTCCACACAAAAGTGAAAACTCTTCGATCTGATAATGCACGGGAGTACTTCACACAGTCTCTAAATACCTTTCTAGAGGATTTAGGAATTTTTCATGAGTCATCTTGTCCCTACACACCACAGTAAAATGGAGTGGCTGAAAGGAAAAATCGTCATATCCTTGAAACAGCCCGTGCATTATTATTTCAACGCCACTTACCCAAATATTTCTGGGCTGATGCTATCCTTGCAGCAGCTTATATCATTAATCGTCTACCATCAAAAGGTCTAGGGTACCGGTGTCCTCTCAATATTCTTCGTCCTGACACCACGTTGTTCTCACTTACACCTCGGGTATTTGGCTCCCTTTGTTTTATTCATGTTCTTGGTCCCAAGACCTCTAAGCATGATCCTCGAGCTATACGGGGAGTTTTTCTAGGGTATTCCACTTGCCAAAAAGGGTACAAGTGCTTTGATCCTATTACTAGGACAAGGTATGTCTTGAAGGATGTTACTTTTTTTGAGTCCGAGTCTTATTATTCTTCCCAGACTCGTCCCCAGGGGGAGAATCTTATCTCTTCTTCTCTTGTACCTCAAGTGGTTCCTTCTTCTATTTCATTGGATGTCATGGAAAATAGAAAAGATGATGCTCCACTACTGGATGCTTCATTACTGGGCACGCAGGCTTCACAAGAAATTATTACTTACAAGCGACGAAGACATAAGCAAGGATCTACTACTAATCGGCTAGCTGAATCGGATGCTCTGGCTCCTGATCCTGTATCCTCATTGCTTGAACCAATCACACCCCTGAATATGAATGAGCTGAATCTTCCAGTTGCTGTTAGGAAAGGGGTCAGGTCATGTACTCAACATCCTCTCTCTAACCATGTTTCTTATTCTCGTTTATCTTCTTCATATCATGCCTTTGTTTCACAGCTATCAAATCATGTTATACCTTCTTATTATGAAGTTGTAAGGGACTCAAGGTGGCTGGAAGCAATGAATGAAGAAGTGGAGGCTCTTAATAAGAATGGTACTTGGGAATTAGTAGATCTCCCAAAGGGGAAGAACTTGGTTGGTTCTAAATGGGTCTATGCTATTAAGTATAACTCAGAGGGTGACGTGGTCAGATATAAAGCCAGACTTGTTGCCAAGGGATTCACTCAAACATATGGGGTGGATTACTTGGAGACCTTCGCTCCAGTTGCAAAACTCAAATCAGTCAGGGTGATTCTTTCTCTTGCCTCTCAGTATGGTTGGCCGCTATTTCAGCTAGATGTGAAAAATACTTTTTTGAATGGTAACCTTCACGAAGAGGTCTACATGTTACCACCTCCTGGAATTGAAACAAAAGGGAAGGTTTGCCGACTGATAAAAGCTTTGTATGGACTTAAACAATCACCCAGAGCATGGTTTGATAGGTTCTGCAAAGCCATGACATTGTTTGGCTTTAGACAAGGAAATGCTGATCATACACTCTTTGTGAAGAGGAAAGAGGACAAAACTATCATTCTTTTGGTTTACGTTGATGATATGATAATCACAGGTGATGACAAGGTTGAAATCCAGGCTCTTAAGTCCAAGTTAATATCAGAGTTTGAAATTAAAGACCTTGGGCTATTGAAGTACTTCCTTGGTATTGAAGTTACTCGATCTCAGGAGGGAATATATATATGTCAGAGAAAATATGTGTTGGATTTGCTCAAGGAGACAGGGAAGTTGGGTTGTCGGCCAGCATCGACTCCTATAGAAGTAAATCATGATCTTACTAGTTCTAATGGGGAAGATCTTACAAATCTGGAAAAGGGAACGTATCAAAGGTTGGTTGGAAAATTACTCTATTTGTCTATGACTAGGCCTGACATTACCTACGCTGTTAGTATAGTGAGTCAGTACATACATGCTCCTAAAACTATCCACATGAAGGCCGTTGACAGGATTTTGAGGTATTTAAAGTCATGTCCCGGAAAAGGCATGTTGTTTAAGGGAGGCGGTAATCTGAAGGTGGAATGTTATTCTGATGCTGATTGGGCTGGTTCTAGAGATGATAGAAGATCTACTTCTGGCTATTGTATCTTTTTAGGAGGAAACTTGGTAACTTGGAGAAGTAAGAAACAAAGTGTTTGTGCATGGTCCAGTGCGGAAGTAGAGTATCGATCCATGGCACATGGTCTTGCAGAAATGTTATGGTTGAGTTTTTTATTAGAAGACATGAGGTTAAAGGCTGAATTACCTCTCAGGCTGTACTGCGACAACAAAGCTGCAATCAATATTACAAATAATCCAGTCCAACATGATCGGACCAAACACATCGAGATAGATCGCCACTTTATTCGGGAGAGACTTGATTCTGGAGAGTTATGTTTGCCCTATGTCAAATCTGAGGACCAACTTGCTGATATGTTTACAAAAGATATACCCCAAGCTGTGTTTAATTTTGCCCTTAGCAAGTTAAACATGTTTGATATATATGTTCAACTTGAGGGGGAGTGTTGTGAGTTGCAGGGGTAATTAGGTCCTTTCTTTCTATCTTGTGTCATTAGGGTTTTGTAGTTTTTCTATATGACATAATTAATATGTCTTTAGAATTGGTCAATTGACTAAGTCCTCATAAACATCTATATATTGTATTCCTCATGAACATAATGAATAAATATGATTTTTGGGATTATATCTCTTTCTTCTTCTATCCAACAGTTTACATATTAATCAGATTCTTGATTAGAGTGCAGACCTTTAGAGTAGATACATTGGGGATTGAGTCCTAAAGGGCGTTCCCTCCGATTTACAAATCATTCTTGACAAAATAAATAAAAAACATGTAGATATTATACACACACACACACACACACACACACATATAATGATAATAAGTTATGAAGCCAAAACATGTACAATTAACTACTAGGTAGTGAAGTACGTAACTGGCAACAAACCATTAATATAAGTTATGAAGCTGAGCATGTACAATTAACTATTAGGTCAGGGAAAGAAAAGATGACAACAACTATATTCCATACTATGAACGAAAGCAACAAGATACTGTAACTTTAAAAATGCACCTACATAAGCTACTGGCACTTAGAACATCACATACTAAGTCGAGCTACTGGCACCTACATAAGAACCCAACTGAATACTATCAATTAGAACAAGCTACAATGACGAAATGAAAGAGGTTACACTTGAGCTAGCATTCAAGTGATATGAAAGTAACCCAATATGGCTCCTCATTCAAACTTGAAAACAGAAAAAAAAAATGATGGATAATGATTAAAAAATTATGGATAATTTACCTTGTTGCGTATAAGGTTTCCAATCTTAATAATATCACATTGCATCTCATCGTTCAGAATTTTGATTGCCTACAAAGGACGAGTAATACAATTAGGCAAACTTGTAAAACAGCTAAAACTTTTGAAACCAAACTATTACAAATTTATAGACATTGAATTCCAGAGTGAAAGTGTTAGATTATGGAAATAATCTCCGTATAATCTTTTATTATTAGAATGCAAATAACCACCTTATTAGATTATGAAAATAATCTGTATAATCTTTTATTATTAGAATGTAAATAACCACCTTAATTGTAGCCTAATGATGGTTACACTCATGTACTCATGTATGTATTTCACCAAAATGAATAAGAAAGCAAGTAGGATTTCTTACATGGTATCAGAGCTTAGTTGCAACCCTAGCCATGTCAATGCCCTAGCCATACAGCAACCTCCTTCCTCCTCCACCTTCCCGTCCTCTCTTCTTCTCCTCATATCAATGGTCGAACAAACCAAATTCCATCCTGCTCTACCAGTTAATAATGTTAAGAACTTCATCTCCATTACTCTAAAGATGGAGAAGGGATACTATTCTTCATGGGCGGAGTTGTTTAAAATCCATTGCCGAGCATACCAAGTTATTGATCATATTATCCCACTGAAATCGAAGACAACCAAGATGGAACAAGAAGAGGCTATTGAGACTGAGAAAGCATTATGGTTGCGCTTGGATGCAATAGTCTTACGATCACCACAGATCTCTTGCACATCATCTTGGAACCGGATTCAATTGCACAACAAGCATGGGAACGATTGCGAAACATTTTCCAGGATAACAAAACTTCTCGTGTCGTTTACCTTGAAAACCAATTCACTCACGTTTAGATGAACAATTATCCTAACATCTCGGCCTATTGCTAAGAACTGAAAATGATTGCCAATCAACTCTCGTTGGTGCACTAGTTTCAAATCAACTGTTAGTTCTTCAGTTAATTGCGGGTTTAAATGAGAACTACGATGGTGTTGCTACATTCATTCAATAGAGTGATCCTTTACCGCCTTTTTATGAGGCACAATCGAGGTTAATCCTTGAGGAAACCCGAAAGGCTAAACAGGTAGCTGTCGTCGCCACCGCCAGCGCTGCCGGCACCACGCTCCTCACTACCAACGGTTTCATTGATGCTACGTTTGACTATGACCGAAGTTCGATATCATATTCTGGTAATACATCAAACCGCAACAATAATGGTTAGAAACGTGGTCAGAACCACAATACTAATCGGGAAAAACATGGAGGCGGTAGAGGAAAAGTTTGTGGTAGCAGCAACCACGACGGTTGGCAGCAATAGCAGCATCCGTGGCAGCAACAGCAGCAGCAGCCGTACCAGTGGATACCATACCCACTGTCGGGGTTTTGGGGACAACAAGCATGTGCTGCTCCGCCTTGTCCTTACCCCACCTCATCATGGGCTGGTCCACCACCTGCTAGTCAGCCTGTAATTCAAGGCAATCGTTCACCACAGGCATACAATGCCTAGATGCCACCTCCTTTGAGCTAGGCGCCTACTAACATTGATGCAACGATGAACAATTTGTTTCTTAATGTTCTTGATGAAAACTGATAAATGGATATCGGCGCAACCTCACACATGACTGCATCTCAAGGTACTCTCTCGTCCTATTTTAATATGAGCAACAACAAAAGTATTATTGTTGGCAGTGGACATGAAATTCCAATTCGTGGTTATGGACAAAACTCGCTTTCCCCACCTCACCCACCTTTGACTCTGAACAATGTCTTACATGCCCCTAACCTCATTAAAAACCTTATCTCTATGCGTCGTTTCACCATTGACAATAATGTTTCCATTGAGTTTGATACATTTGGTTTTTCTATGAAGGACTTTCATACGGGGATGCCACTAATGAGAGATGTGATAGCACCGAGGATCTATATCCTCTCATCACCACTACCAATCATCAATCCACCTCTCCATCAACCTTTGCAGTTCTTTTTCTTGCTTTATGACATAATTGTTTGGGAAACCCGGGAGCACTTGTTTTATGCTCACTTAGGAATAATAAATTTATTGACTGTAAAGCATCTTTATGCTTTTGCATTTTTGGGAAATATGTTAAGTTGTCATTTCCTATTTCGAATTCTTGCGTTACAAAGCCTTTTTTCTTTCTTTTTTTTTTAAAGGAAAGGAAAATTTTATTCCTGAAAAGAAAGTCCATACTAGAAGGGGATCAAGCCAGACCTTCTAATATAGAATACAAAGAATCAAAGAAGATTTACAGTATGTGAATCTAAACACTACCATCCTCTTTCTTAGTTAACACCATGCAAAAGATAAAAGCTTTTTTCCAAACCAAATAATGATTCTTCTAGCCGATTCATTTCCATTTGCTATTTTTCATCCCTTCAAAAGTATCCACCATTGTTAATTTCCATTTGCTATCTTTCGTCCTTTCAAAAGTATCCACCATTGTTGATTTTTCATAATCAAAGTCAAGAAGCTGCATTTGTTGTCTTTCCACCTTCCAAGTTATTACCAATTCTTCATAATAAAATTACAAGATATCACAGCCACATTCTCATCACATACCAAGCTCCTTTCGCACCCAATGTTCACTTTAGGCAAGTGACCAGCCATAAACGGATTTGACATGTCTTTACCGCAGCCGTTACTACGGACCAAAGCCTTTTGATATAATACATAATGATTTGTGGACATCATCAATTTTAAATTCGGCAGGTCATAAGAATTATATTCTTCTCTTGGATGATTACACTAATTTCTTATGGACGTTCACTATTAGAAGAAAATCACAAGTTCCTTCCATTTTCTTGTCTTTTAGTGCACTCATTCAAATCCAATTTGAGAAAAATATTAAAAGTTTTCAGTGTGACAATGGGAGGGAATTTGATAATGAGTCATTTAAACAATTTTGTCACACTAATGGTATGGTTCTTATTTTCCTTGACCTCACACTTCTCCACAAAATGGCAAAGCCGAACGTAAAATCCGAGCAATCAATAACTTGATTTGAACTCTTCTGGCTCACTCTTCTATGCCACTATCATTTTGGCATCGTGCCCTCCAAACGACAACATACCTCTTAAACATTCTCCTAGCAAGATACTCTCCAATTATTCCCCAACTCAATTTCTTTAACGTCAGGATCCTTCCTGCACACATTTACGGGTCTTTGGGTGTTTATGTTATCCTCTCTTTCCCTCCACCACAATACACAAGCTACAAGCTCGTTCCACCCCATGTGTTTTTTTGGGATACCCGCTCAATCATAGAGGATATAAGTGTTATGATTTGTCTAGTTGAAAATAATTTATCTCTAGACATGCTATTTTTGACGAGTCCAACTTCCTGTTTGCCAACCTGCACGCTCCTTCTTCCCACTCCTATGATTTTTTGAATGACGGTCTGCATCCCCCTTTGCACCATCATCTTCACAGTCAACCTACCTTAGTCCACCAACAAGAAGAAGAGCCCACTATCGGCCAACCTCCTCAACTGACTCCAAGCACGCCCCGCCCAAAACCTGTCTCTCCTCAGCCATCTATGTCATCAGGGTCCAACAACACTTCCGCATGACCCAACCCACCCATAACAACTCAACCGTTAGACTCTTCACCTAGCCCACACCATAACCAAACAAGCCAAGCCTTATTTGTATATTACAACCCACAACATGCGTGGAATTTTTAGACCCAAACGTTAATTCAATTTGACGTCATCGGTTACGCCATCCCCTATTCCTCGTAACCCGAATGCTGCCTTGTCCGACTCGAATTGGAAAACGGTCATGTCCGACGAATATGATGCTCTTATTAACAATAAGACGTAGAAGTTGGTGCTCCGTCCTCATGTTAATATTATTCATTCAATGTGGATTTTTTGTCATTAAAGATATCTGATGGTTCTTTTGAGAGGCACAAAGCCGTCTTGTTGGTGATGGCAGGTCTCAACAGGTTAGTGTGGATTGTGATGAAACATTTAGCCCAGTGGTAAAACCAGCTACTATTCGGACTGTTCTCAAGATATCTCTACAAAATCTTGTCCCATTCATCAACTGGATGTTAAAAATGCATTCTTGCATGGCCAGCTACATGAAACCGTCTACATGCATCAGTCGCTGGGTTTCAAAGACCCCGTTCATCCAGAGTATGTGTGTTTGTTGAAGAAATCTCTATATGGCCTCAAACATGCCTCTCGTGCTTGGTATCAACGGTTTTCTGACGTTGTCTCCACTATTGGTTTTTCCCATAGTAAATTTGATCACTCTATTTATTTATCAACACAAAAATGACATAGCATACATTCTTCTTTATGTTGATGACATCATTCTCATTGTGTCATCTAATGCTCTTCGTCAGTCTATTATGTCCTTCCTTGCTGCTAAATTTGCTATGAAGGACTTGGGCCCTCTGAGCTATTTCTTAGGCATTACAGTTATACGACATGCAGGTGGGTTATTTCTTTGTCAACGTAAATATACTGAGGAGATTATTGAACGATCTACCACGCCGGTGGATACTAAGTTGAAACTGAGTGTCTCTTCGAGATCTCCCTACGAAGATCCTACACATTATCGCAGTCTAGCGGAAGCATTACAATATCTTACATTTACGAGACCAAATATATCCTATGTTGTGTAATAGGATTGCTTATATATGCATGACCCGATGGGTGAACATATGGATGCTCTCAAATGAATTTTGTGATACATTCAAGGTGCTCTTGACTATGGCTTACATCTTTACAAGTCTTCAGCTTCTGGTCTCATATCCTACACTGATACTGATTAGGGTGGATGCCCCGATACCAGACGCTCCACCTCTGGATATTGTGTTTTTCTTGAAGACAACTTGATCTCTTGGTCCTCTAATCGTCAATCTACTTTGTCTTGGTCTACTGCTGAAATCGAGTACAGAGGGATAGCTAATGTTGTCTCTGAATCCTGCTGGATCCGAAACCTCCACTTGGAACTACATTGTCCGATTCGCAAAGCCACATTGGTTTATTGAGATAATGTTATGCAATCTATCTCTCAGGCAATCCTTTTCAACATCAGCGCACTAAACATATTGAAATGGATATCCACTTCGTACGCGAGAAAGTTGCCTGTGGACAGGTTCGTGCTCTTCATGTTCTGTCTCGTTATCAGATTGCCGACATATTCACTAAAGGATTTCCGTGCATACTCTTTGATGATTTTCAAGATAGTCTCAACGTACGACAACCTCCCGCTTCAACTGCGGGTGTGTTAGATTATGGAAATAATCTCCGTATAATTTTTATTATTAGAATGTAAATAATCACCTTGTTAGATAATGGAAATAATCTCTGTATAATCCTTTATTATTAGAATGTAAATAACCACCTTAATTGTAGCCTAATGGTGGTTACACTCATATACTCCTGTATATATTTCACCAAAATGAATAAGAAAGCAAGCAGGATTCTGACAGAAAGTTCAACAAAAATAAGAGAATGCAAATGTATGGAGAAGAAATGACCACTATAATAATAATATCTTAAATAACAAATCTGATATCTCAAGGAATCTAAAACTTGACCTAGCGAAGAATGCATACCTGAGGTGCACGGACACTGCGTGAAAGAAGCTTAATCAAATCCCTAGCTTTCATAATAATGTAAGGGTCCCTAATTTTTCGAGTTGTTGAAACCGTCATTGATCCTTCAACCTGATGCAAACATCTAAAACGATTTGTGTAAAGGAAAAATCACTAAGTTACATAAAATCGAGATGGAATAAGAAAAAAAAAATCCAACTATAGGAACCAAATTTTCCCCGCAAAATCTACATGAGAAACAAGTAGAAAGTTTAAATGGCTCGCCAAATTAAGTTCACATGAGACTCCAAATTCTTTCAATGCAAGTTAGGCCATGCTTCTTGCAAGTACTTCTCTATAAATATAAGAGATTGCAAGCATAACATGAGAGTGGAAAAAAAACCTAGAAGAGAAACTTTATCAAAATCCTTGGGAAAAAAGTGACGATCCCCAACCCTTAGGGCAACAATAACAACGACGACGAACCAGTAAGAGAAGACGCCATCAAAATAGAAGGTGAGAATCGTACCTCGATATTGAGGGAAAAGGGTGGAGAACGAGCTGACTTCGAGCATGCCGGACTCGTTCCAAGAAGGGTCGAACTTCTCAATCTTCCAGTGATCAATGTTGGGGCCCTCATCCCACGGCTTGGGCTTATCATGCTTCCCCTTGTGCTTCTTTCCCTTTGTCCCAGAAGCAGATGCTTCCCCTCCGCTGAAATCTTCCATGAACGGCGGCAGGAGCGTTGGCGGCGGGGAGGGGGAGTAAGAGGAACAGACGCGGGAAAAGTCCATTGTTTTCGAGCTGGCTCACGGTTTTTTCTACCGACAAATCCATCATCATACTAATTGGGCCGGATAAGGTCCAACAACAATCATCTATGTTATCACTTAATGTCCTGAGGGCAGGGTATGGTAATTAGGCTAATGATACATTAGAAATTTAAAGTTCGATACTCCATTATGATATATCATCAAAATAAAAATTTCATAATGGATAGCGGATACAAGAATATTAATTATTAGAATAGGCTTTCATGTGTACTTCTTAAATTTATCTTTACGGTCGATAAAAAACTTCTGTGAGGTCGGACCAATCGTCCCACCTCACAGAAGTTTTTTCATAATGATAATTAGGCTAATGATAAATTAGAGATCTAGAGTTCGATACTCAATTATGGTATATCATCAAAAAAAAATTTCATAATGGATAGCGGATATAAGAATATTGATTATTAGAATAGACTTTCATGTGTACTTTCTGAATTTATTTTTACGGTCGATAAAAAACTTCTGTGAGGTCGGACTAATCATCCAAGATTTAACGTTATCAGACCTAATTGCTATTTTTTAAATTAAAAAAAATAATTAAAAAGTTAACTTATGATGGCTTATTTATAAAATATCCATCTATGTTCATATTCAATTAATGATTTAAATAATAATAATAATATTTAACAATAAGCATCTACAAATGTGTACGATTGTAAATAAATAAGTCAATCAAACTTTTGATAAGGTAACTGAGTTAAATTTAATCGAGTCTAAAATAAATTAATTTTTGAAATGATTATTCATACTTGGGTAGTTTATTTTTATGAGCTTAAGCTTGATTTGAGTTTGATTCATATGTTATTAAGTTTTAAATTCAAGATTATTTGATTGTTTGATATTTTTATTTATTTGATTGATTATTGAATTTAATAATTCAAATTTATTTATTTATTTTAAAAGTTTTTTTTATTTATTTAGTATATCGATAAGAGTTTTATTAATAAATATAGTTCATGAATATTATTTATGAATATTGTTCGTGAACCTTAACGAGTTGACACATATGTGTTTAACTTGTTTATTTGGTTTAACGAATTTCAAACTTATTTATTTAATCGATATTATTTACTAAATCGAATATTACTTATTGGTAAACATTCGATTCATTTATCGTGCGAGCTTTCATCTGAATTCTCTCGTATACTTTGTAATTTATTATCCTCCATTTTATATATTTAATCTAGCAATTATCCCACAGTCATGATCGATATGGTTCTTGTAATGTATACCTTAATTCTTTCGCGTTCCTTGCCATGTGTTCATGAAGCCCTACTAGAACACATGGACAAACTCAGAGTAACATGGCTGCAACAACTAGTTTAAGATAAACAAAACAAAAGAGATGAACTTATTTTTATAAATTATTATTTCGAGTTGTTGATACAGCTTGAGGGCTATTTGCTTGTGAGGATTGACTTGGAAACTCCTTTTTACCGCACTAAATAAATAAAAAAAATTCAAATGAACACTTTTTTTTAATCACTCTTCCTTATCACTGAGCGGCCATTTAAGAACCTTAATAATCTGAAATATTTCTCTCTTAATGATGAAGCTTATTCCCTATTGTCTCATTGGCTAACTTTGATTCCTCTTTTAGGATCATATTTAATATTCAGAGTTTATCTCGATTCGATGCCGCTCTCGCAACCCACATTTCTTATTAATAGTCGTGGATGAATTAAATATTACCTTTTCTGTTTTTCTATACATGAACAAAAAGTTAGCGACACACTTATGTTTTTTATACTAAATCCCAATCAATTAGGAAGTGGAAATCATGACATGATTTCGACTAAAAACTTCAACATGATCCAACGTACGAAATCTAATTCTAAGCAGCATGGGTCTAAGACACATTCTTTTCTTGGTCTTCGGTCTTATATCCGTCCAAAATCCCTTCCTAAATAATCACTAATCTTTAATCTTTTATTGGTAGAACAAGAGAATTGTTCAAAGACGCAAGGTGACCACTATGTGAAATTAAGTGATATACTTCGGATATTAAACGAAGTAATATGTATATAATTACCGAAGTATAGGAATGTGAAATAAAAATGGTAGATTTATTACTTCGTCACAAAATGACGAAGTCTTTATCCGGTCTAAACCGGTTCAAAATTGAACCATTTATGAAGTAAAAAAGCCCTTTTACTTCATCGATTTTGTACAAGTACCGAAATAATTGATCACATATAACTTCACAGGTTACATTAATTAATGAAGTAAATTATTTATATGACTTCATAATTTTTTAATTGTGATATAGTAAATTTTATATTTAACTTTGTCACTTTTTAAATTTGTCGAAGTTGTTTGTATTATATTACTACATCATTTATTTATACTGTAGAAGTAAATAATTATTTTACGACAACGCAATTTTAAATTAATGAAGTAATTTATATGAACAACTTCACAAATTTGAATTGGGGTGAAGTAAATATTTTCTTTAACTTCGCTATTATTTAAATTTGTCGAAGTTGTTTCTATTATATTACTCCATCATTTATTTGTAGTATATAAGTAATTGGTCATATTTTATTACAAAAAAATTATAATTGAACAAAATATTTTTCACCACTAAAATAAAACAAATATACCTGAAGGAGTATGTGAAGATTGGCTGGGAGTGAGTGGGCAGTCAATTGACCAGAGGGCAGTCGACTGACCAGAGGGCAGTCGACTGACCAGAGGGCAGTCGACTGCCAAAACTCACAGAAAGTTTTCAGCCTTCTACCAGTCGACTGGCCCAGAGGCAGTCGACTGGTATACCCCGAAAACTAACCATTGGCTAGTAATTACTGCTAGGCCAGTCGACTGCCCCAGGGGCAGTCGACTGGTGCGGGGCTGGACAAACTGCGAGTTTGTCCCGTTCTCCTATAAAAGGAGGACCTTTTTGCATGTGAGCGGTACAGTTCCGTACTATAACGAAGTGTTGCTCGTGTGAAAAGCTTTCTCAACTTCCTCTCTCTCATTTTACTACATTCTGTAAAGAGGAAGACCACCACTGTAAAGGTTTCTCCACCTGAAGAAGATTTTTCATAGTGAAAGTGGTGTACGTGCGTGGATCCTTGGATTAGTCACCCATCTGGGTGGATACCAAGTAAAGTATTGTTGTTAGCATTGTTCTTGTATTCTTTTGCATATTATTGTTTCCGCTGTGCTAACAACCTTGTAGAGATTCAAAAGAAAAAGTGCTATTCACCCCCCCTCTAGCATGCCAGTCGATCCATCAGTTGGTATCAGAGCCGGTTCGTTTTGGAAGAACTCACCGTCAACCGGAGCAAGTGAAATGGCGTTTCAAGAGGGATACAACACTGCATGACCACCCTTCTTCGATGGGAACGAATTCACGTACTGGAAAGGTAGGATGCAATATTACCTTATGAACGATATTAAGAATTGGATTAGCATTGCAGATGGTTTCGATGCACCCTTCGATGAAAGAGCAGAACCGACACCGATGAGATCCTGGTCGAAGGAGATCATGAAGAGGACGCAGTCCAATGCCAAGGCCACCACCACAATTCAGTGCGGGCTCTCAAAGGAGCAACTCAACAAGGTGGGTCGTTCAAGAGTGCCAAGGAATTGTGGGACAAATTGGTGGAACTGAACGAAGGGTCAAACGAGTCCAGAAGAGCAAAGAATGATTTGCTTGTGGCCCAACTCCAATCCTTATCCATGAAGAGCAATGAGACTGTCAGTCAGGTACATGGAAGGGTGAAGGTAGTCATCAACGAGCTCCACGTGATTGGAGAAAAGATCGAGAACCGAGATATGGTCAGGTATGTCCTACAAGCCTTCCCAAGAACTACCTTGTGGGCATCCATGGTTGATGCCTACAAAGTATCAAGGGATTTGTTCATATATAGTTAAATTAGATGATTTATTCTGTGAATTTGAACTACACGAGCAAGCTAACGTCTCGGCCAATGAGAAGGGTATTGCTTTTATTGCAGAAAAGGAGAAGAAGAAGAGAAAGGAGAAGAAGAAGGTGGTCTACTCTCCTCATCCGATTCAGAGGAATCCAGGGCCTCCATGGATAGCGACCAAGAGGCATTCATGGTAAGAAAGATGCGTAAGGCTTTCAAAAAATTTTCTAACAAATCATATGCTAGGAAAGGGTCCAAAGGAAAGGGTAAGGCCAAGAACATCATCTGCTACAACTGCCACCAAGAGGGACACATGAAGAACGAGTGCCCTCAACTGAAGAGAAGAGACGACAAGAAGGAAGAGAAGAAGAAAGGTGACAGGAAGAGGTCAAAGGGAAAGGAGAAGGGTGCCACCACCCTCAAGGCAACGTGGGATGATCCATCATCCTCGGAGGAGGAAGAAGAGCAAGTTTCACACTTTGCTCTAATGGCAATGGACCACTCAGATTCATCAGATGATGAAAGAAGTTCAAGCAGTGAAGATGAGAGCACCTCTTCATCATCATCTGAGTCAGAAGCTTCGGTAAGTGAGGTATACCACTTACCTTCCTCTACATTAGTTAAGATCATTTCTAGCACTAACATGGATTTGGCTAAAGCTAGAAGTAAGATTAAGGATCTAAAAGATGAGATTGCCATGCTTAGAGTAGAATCTACCAAACTTAAGGAAGACTTACATGCTAGTTCTCTTACATCACACGCTTCATTTTTTGAAACTGAAAATATGGAACTAAGGAAAAAGGTAGATGATCTCACAAAGGTACTTAGGAAATTCCAAGTAGGCTCTAGCAACTTAGATATGACAATTAACAGTCAAAGGGCTGTTTATAACAAGGCCGGATTAGGATATAGGCTAAAGACAAAGGAAGTGGTCTTTGTCTCACTCACGGGTAGGATTGGTGCATCTAGGAGACTAGGGGCTAAGGGAAACACAAAGAAGGCATGGGTACCTATAAGATTTTTAAATGATGCTTATGGATCAAAAATTTGGGTACCAAAAGAGTATGTTTTTCATGTTGTATAGGTAAAGGTGAAGGAGGCCTCAACTATGTGGATAGTAGATAGTGGATGCTCAAGACACATGACCGGAGATGTGAGTAAGTTCACTACTATTAGCTACTTAAGAGAAGGGACGGTCTCCTTTGGAAATAGTGGAAAACTGAGAATTATTGGTAGGGGCACCATTGAGGTATCTCCCACAATTTCTATACATAAAGTCCTATTAATTAAAGATATGAAGTTTAACTTACTTAGTGTGAGTCAGTTATGTGATGTGGGCTTTAAGGTTGAATTTCATGCTAGGAAGTGCATAATAAGACATAATAAATCCAATAATATCATATTAGAAGGGTATAGAGAGGCCAATTTGTATTATCTTGATCTTGCTTTTGCTACTAACAATTTGGCTAAGTGTTTCATGTCTAAAGAAGAAGAAGGGTGGTTGTGGCACCGGAGGCTTAGACATGTCAACATGAGAAGTATTACAAGAGTGGCCAAGGAAGAATTGGTGAAGGGGCTACCTATGATCAAATATGAGAAGACCAAATTGTGTGATAAATGCCAAGAGGGTAAGCAATCAAAATCATCACACAAAAGTAAAACCCTAACCACTACTACTTTACCATTAGAGCTCTTACATATTGATTTATTTGATTGCCATAGTACTCCTTCACTTGTAGGGAGTAAATATTGTTTAGTTATAGTAGATGATTTCTCTAGGTTTACATGGATTTTCTTTATGAAACATAAGGATAATACTCTAGAAATCTTTATAGGATTTAGTAAAAGGGTAGAGAATGAAAAACATCTCAAAATTAACCGAATTAGGAGTGACCACGGTGGGGAGTTCCAAAATTCAAGTTTCACACAATTTTATGTAGAAAATGGATACAAGCATGAATTTTCATGCCCAAGGACTCCTCAACAAAATGGGGTAGTTGAGAGGAGAAACCGAACCCTACAAGAAGCTGCAAGGACTATGCTTAATGCATATTCTCTTCCTAGCTATTTTTGGGCCGAAGCGGTTAACACCGCTTGTTACATTCAAAACCGGGTTTTGGTACATAGGTTCTTAGGAAAAACACCCTTTGAATTGTGGAATGAGAGAGTACCACAAGTCCACTACTTTAGGGTCTTTGGATGTAAAGTTTATATTTTAAATACCAAAGATGACCTAAGAAAGTTTGAGTCAAAAGCCGATGAGGGAATTCTAGTTGGGTACTCATCCACTAGTAGGGGCTATAGAATTTACAACAAGAGAACAAAAGTGATTGAGGAGTCCTCAAATGTCAAGTTTGATGAAACAACAAATACCTACCCTAGAAAAGCCTCAATTGATAAGGATATGGAAGAAGTCCAACCCCTTGCCCAAAGAATCCAAGACCTACATTTGGAGGGCAATGATCAAGGGGGAGTAAGAAGTACCCTAGAGGATGAGGAAGAAGTAGTCAATGAACCCACAACCTCTAGGCCCTTGAGACATCACCAAGATCACCCTATTGACTAAATAGTGAGTGATGTCACTCAAGGAGTAAGGACTAGGTCCTATTTTAGGGACTAAACTAGTCAAATAGCCTTAATCTCTCAATTAGAACCCAAGTCTATTGATGAAGCAATGGGAGATGTGGATTGGGTCTTAGCCATGCAAGAAGAGCTAAATTAATTTGAGAGGAGTGAGGTTTGGGAGTTGGTTCCTAGGCCCAATGATTGCACCATTGTAACCACAAGATTGGGCTTTAGGAACAAACTAGATGACCAAGGCAAAATCACTAGGAACAAGGCTAGATTGGTAGCGAGGGAGTTTAACTAAGTTGAAGGATTAGACTATGATAAGACCTATGCCCCCGTAGCTAGATTAGAATCTATTAGAATTCTACTAGCCTATGCCGCTCACATGGGTTTCACACTTCACCAAATGGATGTGAAGTCGGCATTCCTTAATGGGATCATTAAGGAAGAGGTCTATGTAGAACAACCCCCTGGGTTTGCAGACCCTAATTATCCAAGACACGTTTACAAATTGAGAAAAACCTTATATGGATTGAAACAAGCTCCCCGGGCTTGGTATGAAAGACTTTCTTCTTACCTAGTGTCTAAGGGGTTTAGGAGAGGAACAATTGACCCTACATTGTTCCTAAAATCTAAGGATAAGGACATATTTGTTGCCCAAGTGTATGTAAACGATATCATTTTTGGGTCAACAAATAATGACTTCTTACAAGAATTCATCATGTGTATGGAAGATGAATTTGAGATGAGTCTTGTAGGAGAACTAACCTTCTTTCTAGGACTTCAAGTTAAGCAAACTAATGAAAGTACACATGTCTTTCAAACCAAATATGCTAAGGAAATGTTAAAGAAATTTGGCTTAGAAAATACTAAGGTAGCATCTATACCTATAGGAACCAATGTGAAAATGGATAGTGACCTTGAAGGGAAAATGATCGACTTTAAGCAATATAGGAGCATGATTGGTAGCTTACTATACCTAACCGCTAGTAGATCCGATATACTTTTTGCGGTAGGTATGTGTGCAAGATACCAATCTTGTGCCAAAGAGTCCCATTTAGTTGTGGTCAAGAGGATCCTAAGGTATGTCAAAGGTACCCTCAATGTCGGACTTTGGTATCCTAGAACCCCTAGTGTTGATCTTATTCGGTACACCGACTCGGACTATGCGGGTTGTAAGCTAGATAGGAAGAGTACTAGTGGAGGGTGTCAATTCCTTGGGTCTTCTTTAGTTAGTTAGAGTAGTAGGAAACAACCATGCGTTGCCCTATCAACAATGGAGGCGGAATATGTGGCAATGGGTGGGTGTGTTTCCCAACTCCTTTGGATCATGCACACTCTAGAAGATTATGAGTTACATTATACCAAGGCCAAAGTCTTGTGTGATAATGTAAGTACAATCAACTTGACCAAAAATCCGGTTCACCATTCTAGGACAAAACACATTGAAGTGAAACATCACTTCATTAGAGACCATGTGGCAAGGGGAGACATAGAACTACACTATGTTGAATCAAAGTCGAACCTAGCCAACATCTTTACCAAGCATCTTCCCGAATCGGAGTTTACATCCTTAAGAAGAGGTCTTGGAATGTGTTTTGTAGAAGTGTAGGATGAACTTTGGGATATTAGATTTGAAAGAGTGTGCTTGATCCACTAGGGTGATACATTTGGTTCACTTGTGTTTGTGGCACATTGTTGAACCAATAGAAGTATCAAAATATGAAAACTAGACCAACTATGGGGAAGGCAAGTTTTTAATCAATAGACACTTTGCCCAAAGATCATAGTTGGACATTTTAACCCTTTGAAAACCATTTTATGCTTTATATACTTTGCCATGTTTTTAAAAGTTATATGATTGCAAAATTAGATTGTAAGTTTGATACAAAACTTAATGGTTTTCAAGGATTTTGGATTTTTGTCAAAAGTCATGCATGTTTGAAATTTTATATAAACAAATATTTTTCCTTGATAGAGTATATCATTTCAAACATGTCTGCAAGTTTTTAGAATTTTTGGAATTTTTTGGATTTTTCTGGAGGTTTCTGAATTTCGGCACAGAACCTGAAATTTGTCACTGACAGAGTATCAATCGACTGCCCCATGGGCAGTCGACTGGCACGTCTGGTTTCAGCTTATATGAAAATTTTTAGAAATCCAATCTTCTCTCATTTGATGTCATAGGGTTTGGTTGCTTGAGGCAATCATTTTGATGGTGTCAAAGGGGGAGAATGGGTGGTTTAAGTTAGAATTTTGACTTGAAATGGAAGATTTAAGGTATTTTGTCTAACTTAGACTTTGGATGATTAAAAATGGGAGAATTACCTCTTAGGCTTGGATATGTCTTACATTTTTAATGATGTTTAGTGTTAAGTTGAAACTTAACTTGGATCATAAGTAAAATTGAAAATGGGAGAAGACATGGATTAAGGGGGAGGTTAACTCTTAGGTTTGCTATGTCTTATGTTTTTCAATTGCTATCTATTGTTACTATTATTGTTGGCTGTTATTTATCTCTAAACTTAAACATATTGCCACACATCAAAAAGGGAGAGATTGTTGAGGCAATCGGCCCTAAAATGATTAGAAGATCATGGTTTTGATGTGTGTGAGTGAATATGTTTAAGGTTAGAGTGTTATGTTGTATTTGATGTGTGTGATTGAGTTTGCAGGACTTGGAGAATCACACATGGTGAACATATCCGAGGGACGAGAGCCGAGGGAGGAGAACTCCAAGGGCAAGCCGGGAAGTGGACTTCAAGGGCACATGTGAAGGGTGGCATGGAGGCAAGCCAAGGGAAGGCTTGTGTGCGCATCCGAGGGACGAGAGCCAGAGGAAGATGACTTCAAGGAGCGAGCCAAGGAGTGAACCTGAAGGCACACGTGGAGTATGTGAAGATTGGCTGGGAGTGAGTGGGCAGTCGACTGGCAAGAGGGCAGTTGACTGCCAAAAGTCACAGAAGGTTTTCAGCCTTCTACCAGTCCACTGGCCCAGAGGCAGTCGACTGGTATACCCCAAAAACTAACCGTTGGCTAGTAATTACTGCTAGGCCAGTCGACTGCCCCAAGGGCAGTCGACTGGTGCGGGGCTGGACAAACTGCGAGTTTGTCCCGTTCTCCTATAAAAGGAGGACCTTTTTGCACGTGAGCGGTACAGTTCCGTACTATAACGAAGTGCTACTCGTGTGAAAAGCTTTCTCAACTTCCTCTCTCTCATTTTACTACATTCTGTAAAGAGGAAGACCACCACTGTAAAGATTTCTCCACCTGAAGGAGATTTTTCATAGTAAAAGTGGTGTACGTGCGTAGATCCTTGGATTAGTCACCCATCTGGGTGGATACCAAGTAAAGTATTGTTGTTAGCATTGTTCTTGTATTCTTTTGCATATTATTGTTTCCGTTGCGCTAACAACCTTATAGAGATTCAAAAGAAAAAGTGATATTCACCCCCCCTTAGCACGCCAGTCGATCCATCATTCTCCCCCTTCGCCAAATATCAAAATAAAGTCAGGACAATGAGATAAGTAATGAAAACTCCCCCTCAATCCGTGCATTAAAAATATATCGACATAATATGTAACCAACCAAGAAAGCAATAAGCGTCATAAATATAAAACCAGGACAATGAGATATCACATATGAGTAGTGCATGCAAATCATTAAAAGATATCACAAAAATAGAAGAAACATCCAGATACAGAATAACATGAAGTATAGTCACCAAAAAGAGATCTACATCTACAAGCAATGTCTACAACACATCAGGGTGCAAGAAGAATTCAGCTAATTCTGTGTTGGTTTCGGTTGCATCGGGATTCCTCTCCATGCCCCCAGATTAAAATTTTATTAATTAAAACAAATCCGGATGGAAAGAAATTTCCCAAGCGACCATTTTCATCATCGTACTAATCGATTACGTGATCGCTTGAACAAACTTATTGTTCAAGCAATTTAACTCTTCTAATCGATTAGCCGCGGAATAGACGATGATTTGATCGTCAGTTTTGTGTTTGATTTTGGGATCCATGACAAACAAGAATACAATTAATCAAGATGCAAGAATGAACCAAAACAAGATTTATACCTCTTGTTTACCTCGTGATCTTCTACTATATTCCTATCCTCTTCTTGGACGTCGTGTGGGCGACGGTCTTCCAAGAAACAAAGCCACCAAGAGACTCCTTCTTCCTCCTTTTGCTTGCGTAAATCACCAAAGAAGAAGCACCACCTTCTTCCTTGCTTGCGTCGGCCACCACCCTTCCACCTTGTTGCCGTCGGCCAAAAGAGAGAAACAAACTCTCTCTTTTCTTGACCTAGCCGCAATCACAAGTAAGGAGAGAAGAGAAGATGAAGAAGAAGAAGAGAAGGAAAGAAAGAATACTTTCCCTTAAACCCAAGCCACCCAGCCCCTCCTCTTGATTGCCGTCGGCCACCACCCCTTCCTCCCTTGTGTTTGCGCCGCTGACCAAAGGAAGGGAAATCCTTTCCTTTTCTTGACCTAGCCCGATGCCTAAAGGAGGAGGTGAGTAGAGGAGATGAAGAAGATGAAGAGAAGAAGAGAAAAAAAATCTGTTCTTTGCCGCCCACACCTCCTTGCTTGGCCGACCAAACCTAGGAGAGGGAGAGAGAGAGAGAGAGTGAAAACCAAGGCTTAGGTTAATTGTTCTCCCTTGGTCTCATGACTCATGAGGTATACATAGGCTATAATAGGGATCATGAGGAGGAGTTGGTTTTGGTCTCCTAATGGATCCTAAGCCCGATCCATTAATGATAACCCGCTCCACTAATGAGTTATCATTGTACTATCGCACCAACCCCATCATTAAATATGAGCTCCACCATATTATGTGTACATAATCTCCCCGTATTTAAGATCAAGCATGTCCATTAATTAATTAAATTACTGACAATTTAATTAATTAATATCTAACTCCATGAGTAGTATCACTCATCCTTATCATTATGTCGGACCAAGTCCACCTGCATGATTTACATGATGAACTTTATGAGCTCCTCAAGGGGACATCATCATCCTAATGCATTAGGACATGGTTTCCTTCTATAATCAACAACACACCAAGTGAATAATATTATTTTTCAATTTACCGAGCCTATTGATTTATCAAATAAATCTCGCCTATTAGTAAATCAAAGAAATAGATATTAAGTACATGTGCCTGTTATTATATAGGGATTAAGAGCATGCACATCATAATATCTGAGGTCTGATTCGATTATATAGTCAGTATAAATCGAATCACCTCTAAGTCGGTCCTGCTCAATACACACAAAGTGTACTAGTGTAATTCTATAGTCAAGATAGACTAATACCAAACTACACTACAGCCATTCTAATGGTTTATCCAAATCCATCTCGGTTGTGAGTCACTATTTATACTTCACAAGGAGCTAATAACATGATCTTCTATGTGACACCGCACACCATGTTATCTACAATGTAAAGTAAAGGACAATAGTGTTGGTGCCGGAAGCACCATATCGAACCTTGTTTTGATATTTGCAAAGGATTCAAAGTTAAGTATTATTTGTGATCTAATAAAGTTACTCAAGTGTGCAGGAAAGTCCTAGTTAATCTAGGCAAGAAGTCCTGGCCGCGAGCTGGGCACCTAAGACCTGACCAAGGGTTGGGCACTAAGTCCTGACCGAGGGCTGGGCACCGAGGACCTGGTTCGAGGAATTGGGCACTAAGTCCTGGCTGAGGGCTGGGCACCGAAGACCTAGTTCGAGGAATTGGGCACTAAGTCCTGGTCGCGGACTGGGCATGAATACCTGGTGAGTAAAGCTGGGCAAAAGTCCAACCGGAGGAGCCGGTTGGTAAAAAGGTAAATTCTCCTGAGAGGAGTAGGTGAGGACGCGTTCCCCGTCGAGGGAACATTAGGCGTCGGTTCGACCTAGGGTTCCATTTGGGAGACCCGAAGTCAGAACCAAGACAGCTACGACTGTAAATAATGACTAACATGTTGGATCGAGAAAAATGATAGAGGGGGGGGGTGAATATCGTTAAAACTTTTCGGATAAAGAGAAGAGCAAATACGCAGCGGAAATAGATCAATCACACAGGAACACAAGTAGATTTTTACTTGGTTCGGAGTCGCGGTCAGCTCCTACTCCAAGGCCCACGGTCCTTGACCGTTTACTTTGGGCAATACTATAATCGCGCAAAAAAGATTTACAATTTTAAGTACAACAATATTTAGAAAATTGAAATGCTACACTTTTCGTTACCGACGTCCGATGTAGATCGTATTTCGGTGCAGAGGGTCGTCGTCGGCACTGAGATCTCGAAGTCGGAATTTTTCGGAGCGTAGCGCTTGAACGAAAAGCTTTGGAGCATTGAGAAGTTGTGTTGTTGAAGCCTTGGGGTCGAGCCCCTTTTATAGTGCTCAAACGGGCGCCTGATTGGTTGAGGGCGCCTGACACGTGCCCTCCGATCTGCGAATCCTTATCCGCGTGCTCGGTCAGTGCTTATCCTCCCCACTTGGGCCCCCGTGACCTCACGGGCGCCTGATCCGTCTTGGTTCAGTGGCTTCGCAGCTATGTTTTGGGTTTTGCCTTCACTTTTGGGCGCTCGTATCCTTACGGGCGCCTGAGCCTATTTGGGCGCCTGACTCCATTCGGGCGCCTAGGCCCAGTGAAGCACCTTCACTTGCAGACGATCAGTCCTTCGACTCTGCAACTAAGGTTAGTCCCAAAAACATAATAAACAATAATTACAGCCGTAGCTGTCTTGGTTCTGACTTCGGGTTTCCCAAATGGAACCCTAGGTCGAACTGACGCCTAATGTTCCCTCGACGGGGAACGCGTCCTTACCTACTCCTCTCAGGAGAATTTACCCTTTGCCAACCGGCTCCTCCGGTTGGACTTTTGACCGGCTATACTCACCAGGTCTTCGGTGCCCAACCCTTGGCCCGGACTTAGTGCCCAATTCCTCGAACCAGGTCTTCGGTGCCCAGCCCTCGCCCAGGACTTAGTGCCCAATTCCTCGAACCAGGTCTACGGTGCCCAGCCCTCGGCCAGGACTTAGTGGCCAACCTTACGTCAGGACTTAGTGCCTAGTGTACCTAGGACTTTTCCTGCACAACTTGAGTAACATCGTTAGATCACTAATAATACTTAACTTTGAACCCTTTGCCAATATCAAAACAAGGTTCGATATGGTGCTTCCGGCACCAACATAACAATCTTGCTTGATTTATTTTGGAACTAACCTTGTTTGCAGGGACCGAAGGATTGTGTTTCTGTAGCTCAGAACGCCCCAAAGGAAGGGGGTAGGTAACTGGGCTAGCCGCCCAGAAGGTCCCGGGCGCCCAAGGTAAAAGGCCAAAATAGCAAGAAGCAAGACTGCTTCGAAACCACACTGGGCTAGGTGCCCAGGAGGTCCCGGGCGCCCAAGGTCAAAGCCAAAGCGGTCATTGAAGCAAATCTACCACGAAGTCACTGGACCAGGTCAACCTAGGAGTCCGAGAGGTCCCGGGCGCCCCAGTCAGACCAGGGGCCGAATTGGAGGGGATAAGCGCTGACCGAGCTGTGGATGAAGGTTCTCGCAGGTGAAGGCACGTGTCAGGCGCCCCCAACGGATCAGGCGCCCCCAGGAGCACTATAAAAGGGGCTCGACCCCAAGGCTTCAACATAACTGTTTCTCAACGCTCCAAAGCTTTTCGTTCAAGTGCTGCGCCCCGGTAAACTCCGACTTCGAGATCCCAGCGCCGACGATGACCCTCTGCTCCGAAATACGATCCACATCGGGCGTCGGTAACGAAAAGTGTAGCAATTTCAATTTCCTGAAATACTCTTGTACTCAAACTTGTAAATCTTTTTGCGCGATTATAGTATTGCCCAAAGTAAACGGTCAAGGACTGTGGGCCTTGGAGTAGGAGCCGACCGCGACTCCGAACCAAGTAAAAATTTGCTTGTGTTCTCGTGCATTTAATTTCTTTCCGCTGCGTATTTTCTCTTTCCTAAGTCCGAAAAGTTTTTAACGATATTCACCCCCCCTCTATCGTTTTCTTCGATCCAACAAATAGCATATATATCAAATAGAAAATGCAAACAATGATCATGTGATTCTTATTCCAAAATACAAATGTCCATACAAAAGCTAAGCTTTTAGTATACATCCTAACAATCATCCACTTATACTAAAAGACTATGCTGTCATCAAACTGCCATACATCTGATTCTCATCCCCTCCACATGCCTATCATAAGCTCTCGCTGGAAGGGCCTTAGTGAAAGGATCTACCAGGTTATCCTCTGATGCAATCATGGCGACAACAACTTCTCCTCGCTTTATAATGTCTCGTATCAGGTGGTACTTGCGCTCTATGTGTTTACTCGCCTTATGGGCTCGTGATTCCTTCGAGTTTGCTACTGCACCACTGTTATCTCAATAAATTGTGATAGCACTGGGCAAACCAGGAATCACCTCTAAGTCTATTAAGAAGTTTATGAGCCATACAACTTCCTTGGGTGCCTCAGAGGCCGCCACATACTCAGCTTTCATGGTGGAGTCTGCAATGCATTTCTACTTGATACTCCTCCATACTATGACTCCACCTCCCAAAGTAAACACATATCCCGAGGTAGACTTACTGTTATCCCTATCTGATTGGAAGTTAGAATCTGTATAACCCACAGGGAGCAAATCATCTACCTGGGAAACTAGCATATAATCCCTAGTCTTTTTCAGGTACTTCAATATATGCTTTACCACAGTCCAATGTCCTTGTCCTGGATTACTCTGATATATGCTAACCATGCCCATGGCAAAACAGATATCTGGTCTCGTACATAACATAGCATACATGAGGCTTCCTACAGTCGAAGCATAAGGAACCACCTTTATCTCCTCTATCTCCTTTGATGTTTTAGGATGCATCTCCTTAGATAAAGGTACTCCATGTCGAAAAGGTAGAAAATCTTTCTTGGAGTTTTACATGCTAAAACGAGCTAGAATAGTGTCAATATACGAAGCTTGAGATAAGCACAACATCCTTTTCTTGTGATCCCTTATAACTTTGATCCCAAGGATGTGTCCAGCTTCTCCCAAGTCCTTCATATCAAACTGTTTGGACAACCATACCTTTACGTCTAACAACACTTTGACATTGTTGCCAATGAGCAAAATGTCATCTACGTATAGTACAAGAAATACCACTACGTTTCCGTCACATCTCTTTGTATACACAAAACTCATCCGGACTTTGAATAAATCCATAAGACTGGATTACCTTATCAAACCGGATGTTCCAAGATCTTGAAGCTTACTTCAATCCATAAATGGACCGATTAAGCTTGCACACAAGATGCTCTTTGCCCTTTGCAATGAATCCCTCTGGTTGCTTCATATAGATGTTTTCCTCAAGACTTCCATTAAGGAAAGCTGTCTTGACATTTATCTGCCAAACCTCATAATCCATATGAGCGGCAATAGATAAGAGAATCCGGATAGACTTAAGCATGGCTACCAGCGAAAAGGTTTTCTCATAATCGATACCCTCTTTCTGAGTATACCCCTTCGCAACAATCCTTGCTTTAAAGGTTTCCACCTTCCCGTCTGATCCTCTCTTTCTTTTGTAGATCCACTTGCATCCAATGGCTTTTACACCATCAGGTGGTTCTATTAGCTCCCAGACTTGATTAGAATCCATAGATTCTATCTCAGAATTCATCGTCTTATGCCAAGATACCGCATCTTTATCTTGGAGTGCCTCGTCATAGGTCCAAGGATCAGGTTCATGTTCGCCAGGGACCAAGTCTGAAGAATCTCCCAAAAATATGAATTTATCAGGTTGTCTAACAACCCTCCCACTATGACGAGCTACTACCTGTGTATCCTCTGTGACACGCGGTGCAGTCACTTGTGGTATATCCTCCTGTACCGTTGGTATTAAAGTAGGAACTTCCCCTCTCATTTCCTCTAGAACAATCTTACTCATGGGCTTGTGGTTCATTACATAGCACTCCTCTAAAAATCGGGCATTCGTGCTAACGATGACCTTATAATCTTTAAGACTATAAAATAAACCATCTTTCGTTTCTCTAGGATAGCCTACGAACAAGCGTACTTCTGTACGAGATTCCAACATATCAGCATCTCCCTTCAGCACATGTGCTGGACTACCCCAAATCCGAATATGTCTCAGACTAGGCTTGCGCCCAATCCACAATTCTGTGGGAGTAGAGGGTACTGATTTAGATGGTACCAAGTTCAGAATGTATACTGTCATTTCCAGAGCATACCCTCAGAATGAATCCGATAACTCAGAATAACTCATCATCGATCTAACCATCTCCATAAGAGTCCTATTCCTCCACTCCGCCAAACCGTTCTGCTGGGGTGTACCAGGTGCAAACAATTGAGATTGAATCCCAACCTCTGATAAGTAACTCCTAAACTCTCCCAAGTGGTACTCACCACCAAGATCAGACCGTAGTGTCTTGATACTTTTACCTTGACGTTTCTCCACATCAGCCTTAAATTCTTTGAACCTGTCTAAGCATTCAGACTTGCGGCGCATCAAGTAAATATATCCATACCTTGAATAGTCGTCTATAAATGAGACGAAATATTCAAAGCCACCTCTAGCCTGGATAGACATAGGACCACACAAATCAGAATGAACCAACTCCAACACATCTTTGGCTCTATACCCCTTGGCCTTAAAAGACCTCTTGGTCATTTTACCTTCCAAGCAAGATTCGCAGGTTGGGAAGTCTTCCAACACCAATGAACCCAAAGGTCAATCGGCTATCAACCGTTGAATTCTACTCAGATTAATATGACCTAACCTTAGATTCCAAAGATATGTTTGGTTCATTTTCAAAGGTTCTTTTCTCTTATTATGATTAGATGAAGAGTTATTAATTTCTATTTGCATCGTGGGAGTTATTGGTTCAAGAGTGTATAAATTGCCAACCAACACACCAGAACAGATAATCTCTCTATTCCTTTTGATAACAACCTTGTCATTAAAAGAAACAGAATATCCATCCAAAAATAATTTAGAAACTGAAATTAAATTTTTTCTAAAAGAAGGTACATAAAGACAATTTCTTAAAACCAAATATTTATTCTTAGCAAAAGATAAATAGACATCTCCCACTGCAATAGCCGCCACCTTCGTAGCATTGCCCATGTAGATAGTAATCTCGCCCTCATGTAGTCGTCTGGTTTCCTGGAACCCCTGCAATGAATTGCATACATGATCAGTGGCTCCCGTATTTACACACCAGGTACCGATAGATAACACCGCTAAACATGTTTTGACAACTAATGAAAAAGATATCTGATTCTGGTGTCCGAAGAGTTCCTTGAGATTAAGCATCATGTCATAAGCAGCAGTGAAGGCCTGATGCTGATGTTGCAGTACTTTTGACATGGAAGCCAAAATGTAACACCGTGCCATCTCATCTGCCTTTATCCATTTCCTATAACTCTCTTTCTCCTCTTCACTAGAATCATCTCTAGGCTTAGCAGGACAGACCTCAAAGAGTACAAATTTGTACTTCTTAGCAGTTAAGACAATATCCAGGTTCCTTTTCCAATCGATATAATTGGGACCAGTAAGTTTATTTTCTTTTACAATAACAGCAAGTGGGTTGAAAGCCATTTTAAAAAATCCTGAGAATCACAATGGTCAATACATTAGATTTTAAAATAATATTGATTCCTCAAATAAAAAATTTTAAAAACACCAACACCTCAAAACACCGTGAATTTTGTATGTCACGATAGTGTGGATGTATACAAATTCAACATTTGTAAGAAGAGGTTTTACCCATTAATTTTATTATCTTATCAACCTTAGTTTTTGACAAATAAAATTAATAGTTGGTTTCTCTTCGACCCTACAAATAATAGCAGTGACTCCGATGAGGAGGATAATATTATTTGCATTTAAGTGTACACCATTACGCGATACTAAGGCAATTATCTAGGATTATGTCCCTTCCGATGGGGAAGATCACACGCTCCTAAATGTTGGTGAATCTTTGTTAGGTCAGGATTGACCTAGTTTGACTAGGCTCGGGTAAGCTTGGTAAGCTTAAGGTTGGATGTTTCGATGTTTGATAATGATGTTTGAATATCGCATGATGTTTGAATATCGTGTGAGTCAAGTGGGTCAAGGTTGACTAGAGACTTGACTGGGAAAAGACCTAGTAGGACTAGGTGAAGTCCAGGTGGATCGGGGAGATCGCACGCTGGCAAGGTGGAAGTCTACTGAGAGACTAGACTAACTCGAGTGTTAGGCAAACCTGGTTCGGAATCAGGTTAAGTCCTAGCTGTGAGCTAGGTAGGAAAAATCTAGGTTGGTCAAAAGAGGTTGACCGAACACTTGGTAGGGAAGTCCTAATAGGTCACGGTTAACCAAGGTTAGGCAAGGGAAACCTAGACTTGTGCACACAAGTTAGGGTTGGGCTCAATCGATTGGGTAATCAATTAGGGTTTGGTTTCTCGTGAACAGAAGTCTTCTTGATCGATTGGGTGATCGATTAAGGAAGGTGGGAATCGATTGGGTAATCGATTGGGAGAAATGAGTTGCGAGAACAAAAGGTGGCTAAATCGATTGGGCAATCGATTCAGCCTTCTCTTAATCGATTGATCAATCGATTAAGAGGTCCGGTAATCGATTGGGTGATCGATTACGACAGGATTGCGCGAGAGCATAGAAATGTGCTGAATCGATTCTGCAATCAATTAAGGTTGTTCTTAATTGATTGACTAATCGATTAAGCTTCAAAAAAATAGTCATTGAACGGCTAAGTCTGACGTGGTAATCAATTGGGTAATTGATTAGGAAACCTTAGGCGCTGGGTATATAGGGTTTTCACGCAGGTTTGAAGCTCATTACTTTGGCAGCTCTTCGGCACCTCTTCTCCTTCTTCCTCGTCATTTCAAGAGAAGCTTTTGGGTATAGTGTTGTTGGACTTCCAAAGTTCTAGAGGCGATCTCAAGCTTGAAGATAGCAAGAAAAGCAGAGAGAGCTAAGTTGTGTAAATCTTGTATGATTTCTTTTGTGTTTGCTTGGATTCTTGTTGTATCTTCTTGAAAGCTTGTAAGAGGTTTCTTCACCTCAAGAAGAAGATCTTTTATAGTATATAAGAGAGTGAGGTGAGTGGACCCTTAGATTAGTCACCTCAAGGAGGTGGATACCAAGTAAAATAGAGGTGTTAGCATTGCTCAAGTCTTCCGCCGCAACAAATCATCAACAAGCAATGATCGGAACTAATCACCCACCTCTAGCTCTCCTACCAGTCCTAACAAGTGGTATCAGAGCGAGGTTGATCTTCTTTGGACTCATCGCCAAGAGAGCAAGAGCTAGAGGAAGAAGAAGGAGTTTTGAAGAAACCCTAATTTCAAGTAGTCATCATCAAGAGGGTTCAACTTTAAAAATAGAGTTTGGCTATGACACCCGGGCACCTCCACCATTCGACAAGGCAAATTTTGATCTTTGGAAGTCAAAGATTAAAAATTTCTTCATGATGGAGATAGAGCAATGGTTTTCCCTAATAGAGGTTTTGAAGCTCCAACAAGCACCAAAGGGAAGCTCCTCAAGAAAAGCAAATGGAATGAGGAGCAAATCAAGAGATGCGAGGCCAACGACAAAGTGACCAAGTTATTGGTCATTCTATTGCCGAGCACCATCTTGGACAAGATTGGAGAATTTAAAGATGCCAAAGAGCTTTGGAACAAATTGACAAAGCTTCATGAAGATCCCTCCACTATACCAGATCAAGACAAATCTAAAGAGGGAGATTCATCCGAAGAAGAAGATACGGAAGTTGAGAGATGCTCAACATCCGAAAATGAAATTCAAGAAGCTTCTACTTTAAGGATTGAGGGGGAGCAAATTTTGACATTGACACTGGAACAAGAAAAATCTTCAACATCATTTTCCGATGTC
The DNA here is from genome assembly GCA_024364735.1 of Boesenbergia rotunda. Taxonomy (NCBI): domain Eukaryota; kingdom Viridiplantae; phylum Streptophyta; class Magnoliopsida; order Zingiberales; family Zingiberaceae; genus Boesenbergia; species Boesenbergia rotunda. Next base: position 61,061 of record JAGFNQ010005220.1, on the reverse strand, counting down.
AATAAGGAAGAACAAGAATCAAGTGCCACATCTACAAGCAAAGGTATAAAAGTCTCAATTTGTAAAGATAAAGATCATATTATTTGCTTTGAGTGTAGGCAAAAAGGACACTATAAGAGTAAGTGTCCTAATTTGGTTAAAAAGAAGGTGCAAATGGCACCAAAGACCAAGTAGAAGCCAAAGGAGGTCGGCCCCGTTGTACGGAAGGATAAGAAGCACATTGTGTGCTTCTCATGCAAACAAAAGGGACATTATCGGAACCAATGTCCAAAGGGGAAGGATCCGACCAAAGCAAAGAGGAGGAGCTCAAATCAAGGGGGAGCCTCCAAGATCAAGACTAAGGTACCATTAGGTAATGATACTTATTTAAATCATGATAATATGCATGCTAGAAATAATTATTATTATTTAAATACTATTTATCATGAAAATAGAAGGTATGAAAAACCTAAGGATATATATAGAGTCTTCCATGCTAGGACTACCACATCTAAGGATAGGGAACAAGTTAGAACATTTCATGGTAGACCTACCCAACCGAAGGCCAAGAAGAATAATCACCAAGGCAATCTTAGAAAACCAAGTCTTGAAGAAGTAATGATAAAAATCAAGTTTTGAGGTCAAAACTTGATAAATTAGAAAAATCCCTTAAGAGAATAGAAAATCTATTTAAGGGATCAAAAATTCAAAACCTAGATTTAGAAAATCAAGGACCCTTTAGGAGCAAGAAAGGTTTGGGGTACAAACCTAAAACTAAGAATGATGGTCCATCTTATCATAGAGTACCATATAGGTATGGAACTCAATCTAGGTCTAGGGGTCAAGTCAAGGCCACAAGGGAAGTCATCCCTAGAGTTGATCAAGATAAGCCCAAAATGACTAAGGTTTCGGAGAAGCCTAGAAAAGTCATTAGGAAGGTATCAAGGGAAGTTATCCCTAATGAATACCTAGAACACCCAAGGAGCACCAATAGGTTTTGGGTTCCTAAAAGTGTGTTCGCCACACCCTAGATAGGCCTAGGAAGTATTAACTCAAATTGGACAGGTAGTTAACCCAACCTTGATAAAGTTGACACTCTAGGGCATTTTCAAGGAGTTACTACCCTTGAAAATGAAGGAGTCATTTGTTTACTCTAGGAGGAGTAAATTGTGCCAAACTATATTTTTGAGAGATTGAACTAACTAAAGTTGACACAACTAGGTTAGAATCCAAAGATATGCCAAGTTGGGGAGTTTCGGCATTGTCTTGGAAATTAGGGGCAAAATTAGGATTATCAATGACTTAGCGATAAGTTATTGATACTTAGATAGGAAATCTAGGTATTTTCTTTTATGCTACTATGTCATGTTTTGTATGCCCTATCATATGCCATGACATCATAATTCATTATTCATATTTTATTATGAAAATATTACATGTCATGTCATACATGCATCATTTAGCTATATATATATATATTTAAAAAACTCTAATATGATGCATGTCATAGTCATCATAATGTATTAATTTAATTTTTATTGAAATTAAGGATATTGGCATTAATTAACATCCTAGGTGGATGATTAAAGTTTATAATGCTTAGGTAGAAATGCATGAACCCTTAGCTTAGGGAGAACATGACTTTTACATCTCACTAAGACCATAAGTTGACTTGTGTGTGGTTTTGAGATACATCAGAAACAAGTGAGATGTTAGGGTGATGAACAAAACTCAAGGTGTTGATTTATGTGCATCCTATTGAGTTTAGAGTCATCAAAACATGAAGTTAAATAAACTTCAATCATTGAGAAAGCTAATGTACAAGTCATGTGCATTTAGCCTAAGGAACATGGTTGGAAATTGTTATTGAAACCTATTTCAAAACTATCTTGGAAAACCTTGGTGAAGACTGTTGATGTAGTCTGACCTGATTGTTGTTTTGGTGTTGACACCGATTTAAGTTTAGTTGAGTGAGAATTGAGTTAAGTTTGGATGAAGTCCTGGTCGGGGGCTGGGCACAGAAATCCTAGTGAGTGAAGCTAGGTGATGGAAATCCCGGTGAGTGAAGCCGAGTCCTAGCAAGTAAAGCTAGGTGAAGGAAATCCCGGTGAATGAAGCCGGGTCCTAGCGAGTGAAGCTAGGTGAAGGAAATTCCGGTGAGTGAAGCCGGGTCCTAGCGAGTGAAGCTAGGTGAAGGAAATCCCGGTGAGTGAAGCCGGGTCCTAGCGAGTGAAGCTAAGTGAAGGAAATCCCGGTGAGTGAAGTCAGGTCCTAGCGAGTGAAGCTAGGTGAAGGAAACCCTGGTGAGTGAAGTCGGGTCCTAGTGAGTGAAGCTAGGTGATGGAAACCCCGGTGAGTGAAGCCGGGTCCTAGCAAGTGAAGCTAGGTGACAGAAACCCCAGTGAGTGAATCCGGGTCCTAGTGAGTGAAGCTAGGTTGAACAAAGTCTCGGTGAGTGAAGCTGGGCACGAAGTCTTAGTCCGGGGGACTGAGCATAAGTCGGAGAGTGGCTGGATCGGTCTAGAGTCCGATTAGGGAGTTGGCACGAACTTCCTTGATAGTGGATCGGTCTGGTGACCGATCCAAGATGACTGATCGGTCTGGTGACCGATCAGAAAATGAACAGAGGGTTGACAGAAGGGTCAAGGAAGACCTAATCGGTCAGCTGGACCGATCAGTCAGGTCTGGACCGATCAGTCAGGTCTGGACCGATCAGGATGGGCCCTGATCGGTCCAGCCACATGCTGATCGGTCAGCTGGACCGATCAACACTGCCCTGATCAGTCTAGAGTCCGATTAGTGCAGTCTGGCATGAAATCCCAGCACATAAGCTGGTGGATCGTTGGTGGATCAGTCTGGTGACCGATCCTCGATCTCTGATCGGTCAGTGTGATCGATCAGAGCTTCACTGGATCGATCAGGCGGAGCCTGAACAATCAGACCCTTCACTGATCGGTCTCTTTGACCGATCAGTGCGATCATACTTTAATTTGAATCCTTGTCAGACTTCCTGATCACTTCTGATTCCGCTCTGATTGCTTCTGATTTCTGCTGATACGTTTTGATTTGCTTCCCTAATCCATCTGTTAAGTGTGCAGACGATACAGAGACGATACAAACCAAGAAGGAGGGTCAATGTCAACTTTCACCGTGGCAGGTTTGTTTGTTTTCTGTTTGCAGGATTCAACGACTTCTGGCGGGCTGGCGACTGACCTGAGGCTCAGCTGAAGAGGTCTTCAGTGGACTGAGCGCTCTGTGAAGGTCAGTAGGTCAGTGGTGACGAAGCTGTGGTTCAGTGGGCTGGCGCGCCTGGTGACGAGCAAGGAAGTCTTAAGAAGAAGCTGGCGAACAGAGGAGGTGAGGAACAGACAGAAAACGAAGCAAAGTGTTGCTGAGGGTTTCGGCTGTGGTGTTGTGCTCTGCATTGTTTCTTCTTGATCCTTTTGCTTCATTTGTTGTGTGAGCTATTCTTCTCGTTGTCTCCTGTACTTACCTTGTTATTCATTTGAGACTGTCTGTGGAGAGGTTACTCCACCGAGAAGGAGAAGCTCTTAGCCGGATTGACTCCGGGGCTTGATCTGCCGACGATCAAGGGATCGCCCACCTTACGGGCACGCCAAGGAGTAGGGGCAAGTTATCCCCGAACCTTGTACATCTCTGTGTTAGCGTCTGGTTTGTCTATTCTCTCTTTTTGTATTTCTGTTCTGCTTTCTTTCTGTTTTTCTTCCGCTGCTAACTTAAGTGCAGAAAGAACAAAAAGAAGCCAGTTTTTGTGGTTGGCTATTCACACCCCCCTCTCTAGCCATCCAAGATCCAACAAGTGGTATAAGAGCCTGGGGCTCGTTCCAACGGTTTAACACCCGAAGAGCAGAGAAGGATGACTTTGAGAGGAGAAGGATTCATCACCAACAGACCACCATTTTTTGATGGAACTGATTTTCAGTATTGGAGATCAAGGATGCAATACTATCTAAAGACAAACATTGGTATGTGGTTTCAGTAAAGGAGGGTTTCACTCTTCCAAGGGATGCTGAGGGCAAAGAACTTGAGTTCTCAAGATGGTCAGTCGATCAGACAAGGAAAGGTGAGGCTGATGCTAAGGCAGTGGTCACCCTGCAGTGTGGGATGACCAAGGAGCAACTCATCAAGGTTGGTCCTTTCTCAAGTGCCAAAGACCTATGGAACAAACTCATCGAGCTACATGAAGGCACTAGAGACTTCCGGATAGCAAAGAGGGATCTCCTCCTCAATCAACTCCAAAACCTCACCATGGAAGAAAATGAAACTGTAAGTAAGCTTCATGGTCAGTTCAAGGAAATCCTCAACGGTTTGCACTCAATCGATGAGAGGGTCGAGAACCGTGACCTTGTAAGGTATATACTTAAATCTTTTCCTAGGAATGCCTTGTGGTCATCCATGGTGGATGCCTACAAGGTATCTAAGGATCTTTCCATTGTTAAATTAGAAGATTTCTTTTGTGAAATGGAACTACATGAGATTGCTAACAAAAGCCCAAAGGAGAAGGGTATTGCTTTTGTAGCAGGGGACAGAAGAAAGAAGAAGGAAAAGGAGGAGGAGAAGAGCATCTGTCACATGGCTCTCATAGCACTAGAAGATTCAAACAAAGAAAGTGATGACGAATCGAGTGACTCCTCAACCGCGGCTTCATCATCTTCGGATGATGAAGAGGTAATCTCTCCCAAGTTAGATAAGTGTTATAGAACTATAGCATGCTTAACTAACTTGCTTAAAAAAGTCTAAGAACAAAGATAAATCATTGAAATTAGAAGTAGAACAATTGAGAACCTCAAATGATAATCATATAGATGATTTGCATGTTAAGGTTCTTGAGGATGAAAATAAGGGCCTAAAGAGTGAAATTGAAAAACTCAAGAATGTTCTTGGAAAATTTTCAACTAGTCCAAGACCTTGGATATGATCCTCAACTCTCAAAGAGCGGTCTACAACAAGGCCGGTATAGGTTTTCAATCTAAGGAACCAAGTCTTATGCCATTAATATCTAGAACCCGACTTAGATCACAAAATGTTTCTAGGGTTCAAAAAGTTAGAAAGAAAATGACCAAGGCATGGGTGCCAAAAACTTGCATTATAGGTGTATTAGGTCCCAAGGTTTGGGTACCTAAAACATCTATCTTTTGAATTGTATAGGTATTGGTTGAGGGGGAGCATCTATCAACATGGGTTGTTGATGGTGGGTGCTCCAGACACATGACCGGAGATAAATTATTATTCACTACAACAAGAGGTCTAAGTTAGGTTTTTCTTTGGAATTGCCTGCATTTAGAGAATTTAGACAATTTCATGTTTTTGTGATCTACACTTTGAATTTTCTGATTAGTGGAGTCAAATACAACTTTATGATGATGAGAGCATTTGTTGATACAAACTTGATACAAGCCTGTTTTAAGATTTTGAAATCTGTAAGGAAACGACCTTCTCTCGATCAATGATATGGAGAAATATATTTTGGTTAAGGGAACCCCTTTAGAATCAAAGTAATTAAATCTGATTGCATTAGATTTTGAAAGGGGTGTTTGAAACGAGAGTTTCTGGAACATTTCAGAAACTCTCCCTGATCTGAAATTTGATCTCATCTGAAATCTGATTGGTCCATAGACCGATCACGAATCACCTCCTTCTCAGAAAAATCTTCTGTATCTAACCTGATCGGTCCACAGACCGATCAGGGATCCTTCTGATCAGTCAAGAAGACCGATCAGGGATTCTCCTGATCGGACTGGAGACCGATCAGGAGACTTCTGATCGATTATGGTGACCGATTAGACTCATTATCAAGGTACTCCTGATTAAAGAACATACTTGGAACATACTGATACAAACCTGATCATTCCAAGAACATACTTGGAACATACTTGATCATCCATTGTTTTTGGTACAAACCTGATACTAAGTTGATACAAATCTATTTTGGAATTTTTTAATCAATAAGGACTTTTGATTCTTGATGAGGAATAGATTTTGATTAAGAGACTTATATAGTGTTTCAGAAAATTTTCTGAAATATCAAGTGTTAATGTAGTCTACATCCCTGTTGTTAATGTAGTCTACAGGTTATCAAAATAAACCTATTCCTGGAACATATCAATTGTTAATGCAGTCTAACCTGGAACGTATCAGAGTTTCAGAAATTTTTCTGAAATCTGATCGGTCCACAGACTAATCAGATATATTTCTGTATCGAACATCAACGAACCTGATCATTCAAGGAGACCGATCAGGACTATGTGTCTGATGCAGCTGCATTACTTATTGCCATAGGATGCATATACGTTGTTGCCATGATACATTTATGGTATATGATGGATCGCTTCGGCTTGCGAGAGGGAGGGGGGGTGAATAGCACTTTTTCGGTTGAATGTTTGGTATCCACCCCGGACGGGTGACTAATCCAAGAATCCGTCGGTGGATCAATCCCCGGATAACCTCCGACTAGTCGTTGTCGCTCCTTGTGGGTGGAGAAACCTCGCCACAGCACCTTGACACTATTTGGACTCAAGAGACTACTAACAAGCCTTAAACTAGCTTGTTTCGTCAAGAGTCTCAGCCCAAACCGAGTTCTCTTTAAATAGAACTCGGGCTGAAAACAGTCGACTGCTCCCAGGGCAGTCGACTGCCCCACTCAGAATTCGACCGTTGCAACTCCCAACGTTCGAATTCTGCCAGCTCACCAGCCGCTACCAGTCGACTGCTCTGGGAGCAGTCGACTGGTCCAGTGGCCAGACTCTTTCTGTGAGTTTTACCAGTCGACTGCCCTACTCACACACCTAGGGTTTCCCTTCCCGAGTACACTTCTCTCAGCACTTGACCCTAGGACTTTCCCAAGTACAATCACACATCACTCGTACCCTCACGACTCGACTAACTCCTCCTCCGCAGCCTCGACTGTTGCCTTTGCGCCCTCTTCATCTTCGACTCCCGTCCCTCGGATGCACGCAAGCCTCCAGCTGGCCTCCATGCCATCTTTCACGCATGCCTCGACGTCCGCGCCCATCAGTTCATCGCCCCTGCTCTCCAAGGTCCCTTGGATGCTCACGCAAGCCTCCAGCTTGCCTCCATGCCATCCTTCACCGTATCGAGGCCGTCCAGTCAAGTCCATATGTGTAACCTGTACAACCTGCACACTCAATATACACATATTAGAACACAAGGGAAACCTAACTTAAACCCTTTGCCCAAACATCAAAACACTTGGTCACTCCGGACCACAGATTACCTCAACAATCTCCCCATTTTTGATGTTTGGCAATACGTTTAAGTTAGGGAAAACAAATAGTATAGAATAGCAAAAACAATGCTAAACAAATGCATATGCAATGCATACATGGATCATATCCCAAGGCATCCCACACCTAACCCTCCAAGTTAGGAATTTTCAACAACGGGATCCTATCCCAAGGCATCCCACACCTAACCCTCCAAGTTAGGAATTTCCACACCTAACTTCCCAAAGTTAGGAATTTTCCACAGAACGGGCTTTTTAAAGCTTCTCCAAAGCTCCCCCTTCATTGAACTTACAAAGACATTTTAAGAACCTTTCCAAGGTTTCCCTTACTCCAAGAATGGAGCAATCATGCTCTCCCTTAATCTCAACTCCCCCTAAACCTAGGGTATCTAGCAAGGTGTGTTTGGTTTCCCAACTTAAACCCAACACTTCTCCCCCTTTGCCTAACATCAAAAAGACTCCAACAATATCCCAATTATTGGATATTTTAAACCCCAATGACCATAAACAATGTGTACTAGCCCCCCATACACTTGTTTTGTATCATTTGGACACAAACCCAACTGCTGATACAAAATTCAGCCTTTACCAGTCGACTACCCAAATGGGCAGTCGACTGATACTCTGAAATCCAGAATTTCAACCTTTTCTAACGAGTTTCAGAAATGCGCCAGAAATTCCACAAATCTCCAAAAATTTTCAAATTTTGTGGAGATATTTGTGGTACCCATACCTACTTGGAAAAAATATATTCCAAAATGTATCTATCACCATTCCCAAGTTTGACACAAAACCCAAAACTAGCAAAAAGGTTCACTCAAACCTTAACCAAAAGTCCTAGTTTTGGTTTCCCCTTGATGTCCCTGCCCATACCAATCCACAATGCATCCCTAGCATTGATTTATATGACATTTGCACATCAAAAACCAACCTTCATGCTATATGACCCCAAGGTCATATTTCCATGCATAAAACTCAAACACACCGTGCCAAAACCCAAGAATTAAGACTCAAGTCCGTCTCCAATTCTTTTGGCACACTCCATGATTCATCTAGACCTCTAAGAGCAACCCTCCCAAGGTCCATTCACCATATATCCCAAAGGCTTCTAGAGCTCCCCCTTGAGCTCTTAGCCCTAGCCACCTCCCTAGGTAACTCAACAAACACTAGACCACACCGGTGTACCTCCGATGACTCTTGGCCTACAAACTCAACCCTCTTAACCTTAGACACCTTGTCCTTGGTTAAATCATTTTTTTAAATGGCACCCTTTTGCCATTTTTGGACTCCCCCTTCTTGCCATAATCATATGCTGCCCTAACATATTTCTTTCCCTTGGCATGGGAGTTCTTAGACCGGCATCCCAACCCCGATCTATCATTGGTGCGGTTTAAACCACCCAACACCATATCTAAACCCTTAGATCCAATAGTGAATCACTCTAGGGTTTTCTCTAACCTATCAAGCTTTTACCTTAAAGCTTGATTTTCCCTTTCTAGGTTCTTAAACCTAGAATCCATATGTCCACTTTGGACATTCCTAGACCTACCCTCCTTTCTAGGCACATCCCTCCCCTTCTTGGGATTTTTGCCTTGATCCTTAGGTCTAGAGGTCTTGAATTTTTCATGATGAATATTCTTCCTAGGATTTTGATCTACCTTGTTAACCCTAGTCCTATCATTGTATCTAAATCCAAAATTATGCACCATCAAACATTTCTCATTAAGTTTAACATGCATGGATGAATGATTAATTCTATTTTTATCATGCAAGGAGGAATTCAAATTTGAATTACATTTAATTTTAAGATTAGGGATTACCTCCCTTACCCTTGTAGTCTCTCCTTGTTGTGAGCTTCGCTTCCTCCTTTCTTCTTTCTCCCAACTCCTCAAGTGTCCCATTTTCTTGAGCTCTTTCTTCCTTGGACACTTGGTGTGGTAGTGCCCTAACTATCTACATGTGAAGCAACGGATTTTCTTCCTCTTCTCTTGGGCTTCTCCAATCCTACAACCCACATTAGATTTAAAAGAATTTGAAATAGATTTAGATCTTACGTCCTTTTTACCTTTCGGGCACTTGTCCTTATAGTGCCCCTTTTCGTTGCAACCAAAGCATGTGATGTGTTCCTTTCTCTTGGCTTTGGTGGAGGTTGAGGTTTCTTCTTGCTCTTGTATGGATGAGGGTCTCTCCTCCCCCTCAATCCCTGAAGTTGATGCTTCCTCTTCTTTTCTTGAGGTGGATGCCCTCTCACTCTCTTCTTCTCCTTTACTTGAGGAAGTGGATGATCCTTCACTTGATTGTTCATCCTCTTGGGCTCTTGAGCTCGCTTCCTCGGGTTCTTCCACTAATTGCCCTCGTGTAGGGTTTTCATGAATTTCTTCTATCTTTCTCCATAGATCATGTGCATTTTGATATTCTCCTACACGACTCAAAATATTATTAAGCAAAACATTTACTAAAATACTAAGTACCTTTTCATTTGCTTTTGCTTGATCTTGTTGTTCTTGATTCCAATATCTAGGTCTAAGCCTCTTCCTGAGCTTATCCCTTGGAATCTCGAAAGGCTCTTTTATCATCATCAAGCACTCCCACTCCATGCCAAACCACGTTTCCATTCTCGCTTTCCAATAGTCGAAATCCTCATGGTCATAGGCCGGCAGAGTGTAGATATCTTCACCCAACTTGTCTTCCATTGTTTTCTCCTCTAGCGTGTGCTCCCTCGACGGTTAGTCCAATCGAGAGCGGTCCTTCGCTCTGATACTAACTGATGGATCACTTCAGCGTGCTAGAGGGGGGGGGTGAATAGCACTTTTTCGGTTGAATGTTTGGTATCCACCCCGGACGGGTGACTAATCCAAGAATCTGTCGGTGGATCAATCCCTGGATCACCTCCGGCTAGTCCTTGTCGCTCCTTGTGGGTGGAGAAACCTCGCCACAGCACCTTGACACTATCTGGACTCAAGAGACTACTAACAAGCCTTAACCTAGCTTGTTTCGTCAAGAGTCTCAGCCCAAATCGAGTTCTCTTTAAATAGAACTCGGGCTGAAAACCCTCGCTGGCAGTCGATTGCTCCCAGGGCAGTCGACTGCCCCACTCAGAATTCGACCATTACAACTCCCAACGTTCGAATTCTGCCAGCTCACCAGCTGCTACCAGTCGAATGCTCCCAGAGCAGTCGACTGGTCCAGTGGCCAGACTCTTTCTGTGAGTTTTACCAGTCGACTGCCCTAATGGCAATCGACTGCCCTAATGGCAGTCGACTGCCCTACTCACACACCTAGGATTTCCCTTCCCAAGTACACTTCTCTCAGCACTCGACCCTAGGACTTTCCCGAATACAATCACACAGCACTCGTACCCTCACGACTCGACCGACTCCTCCTCCGCAGCTCTGATACCAACTGATGGATCGCTTCGGCGTGCTAGAGGGGGGGGTGAATAGCACTTTTTCGGTTGAATCTTTGGTATCCACCCCGGACGGGTGACTAATCCAAGAATCCGTCGGTGGATCAATCCCCGGATAACCTCCGGCTAGTCCTTGTCGCTCCTTGTGGGTGGAGAAACCTCGCCACAGCACCTTGACACTATCTGGACTCAAGAGACTACTAACAAGCCTTAACCTAGCTTGTTTCGTCAAGAGTCTCAGCCCAAACCGAGTTCTCTTTATATAGAACTCGGGCTGAAAACCCTCGCTGGCAGTCGATTGCTCCCAGGGCAGTCGACTGCCCCACTTAGAATTTGACCGTTGCAACTCCCAACGTTCGAATTCTGCCAGCTCACCAACCGCCACCAGTCGACTGCTCCCAGAGCAGTCGACTGGTCCAGTGGCCAGACTATTTCTATGAGTTATACTAGTCGACTGCCCTAATGGCAGTCGACTGCCCTACTCACACACCTAGGGTTTCCCTTCCCGAGTACACTTCTCTCAGCACTCGACCCTAGGACTTTCCCGAGTACAATCACACAACACTCGTACCCTCACGACTCGACTGACTCCTCCTCCGCAGCCTCGACTGTTGCCTTCGCGCCCTCTTCATCTTCGGCTCCTGTCCCTCAGATGCATTCAAGCCTCCATCTTGCCTCCATGCCATCCTTCACGCATGCCTCGAAGTCCGTGCCCATCAGTTCATCGTCCCTACTCTCCAAGGTCCCTTGGATGCGCACGCAAGCCTCCAGCTTGCCTCCATGCCATCTTTCACCGTACCGAGGCCGTCCAGTCAAGTCCATATGTGTAACCTGTACAATCTGCACACTCAATATACACATATTAGAACATAAGGGAAACCTAACTTAAACCCTTTGCCCAAACATCAAAACACTTGGTCACTCCGAACCACAGATTACCTCAACAGTATATGCCTTTTATATGCAACTCAAAAATTATTCTTCGTCTTTATTTTGGTTTTGGGAGAGACCCTTGTTTAAGGGGGAGTTGTTTAAACTTAATAACCAGTCTATACCTCTTTTCGGTGTTTGACAAAGGGGGAGAGAATGGTTGATTAAGTTTAGGTCTTATTACGAAAGTAACTATTGTAGGGGAGGATTTTGATTCACTTACGATAGTGAAGTTTGACTTCTAATACCTAAACTTAAATCGAGTTGTCAAACAACAAAAAGGGGGAGATTGTTGATGCAGTCTGACCTGATTGTTGTTTTGGTGTTGACACCTATTTAAGTTTAGTTGAGTGAGAATTGAGTTAAGTTTGGAAGAAGTCCTGGTCGGGGACTGGGCACGGAAATCCTAGTGAGTGAAGCTAGGTGAAGGAAATCCCGGTGAGTGAAGCCGGGTCCTAGCGAGTAAAGATAGGTGAAGGAAATCCCGGTGAACGAAGCCGGGTCCTAGCGTGTGAAACTAGGTGAAGGAAATCCCGGTGAGTGAAGCCGGGTCCTAGCGAGTGAAGCTAGGTGAAGGAAATCCCGGTGAGTGAAACCGGGTCCTAGCGAGTGAAGCTAGGTGAAGGAAACCCCGGTGAGTGAAGCCGGGTCCTAGCGAGTGAAGCTAGGTGAAAGAATCCCCGGTGAGTGAAGTCGGGTCCTAGTGAGTGAAGCTAGGTGATGGAAACCCCAGTGAGTGAAGCCGAGTCCTAGCAAGTGAAGTTAGGTGACAGAAACCCCTATGAGTGAAGTCAGATCCTAGTGAATGAAGCTAGGTGACAGAAACCCCGGTGAGTGATGTCGGGTCCTAGTGACCGAAGCTAGGTTGAACAAAGTCCCGGTGAGTGAAGCTGGGCATGAAGTCTTAGTCCGAGGGACTGAGCATAAGTCGGAGAGTGGCTGGATCGGTCTGGAGTCTGATCAGGGAGTTGGAACGAACTTCCTTGATAGTGGATCGGTCTGGTGACCGATCTAGGATGACTGATTCGTCTGGTGACCGATCAGAAAATGAACAGAGGGTTGACAGAAGGGTCAAGGAAGACCTGATCGGTCAGCTGGACCGATCAGTCAGGTCTGGACCGATCAGGATGGGCCCTAATCGATCTAGCCACATGCTGATCGGTCAGCTGGACCGATCAACACTGCCCTGACCGGTCTGGAGTCCGATCAGGGCAGTCTAGCCTGAAATCCCAGCTCATAAGCTGGTGGATCGGTGGTGGATCGGTCTGGTGACCGATCCCCGATCTTTGATTGGTCAGTGTGATCGATCAGAGCTTCACTAGATCGATCAGGCAGGAGCCTGAACGACCAGGCCCTTCACTGATCGGTCTCTCTGACCGATCAGTGCGATCAGACTTTAATTTGAATCCTTGTCAGACTTCCTGATCACTTCTGATTCCGCTCTGATTGCTTCTAATTTCTGCTGATACGTTTTGATTTGCTTCCCTAATCCATCTGTTGAGTGTGTAGACGATACAGAGACGATACAAACCAAGAAGGAGGGTCAATGGTGACTTTCACCGTGGCAGGTTTGTTTGTTTTCTGTTTGCAGGATTCAACGGCTTCTGGCGGGCTGGCGACTGACCTGAGGCTCAGCTGAAGAGGTCTTCAGTGGACTGAGCGCTCTGTGAAGGTCAGTAGGTCAGTGGTGACGAAGCTGTGGTTCAGTGGGCTGGCGCGCCTGGTGACGAGCAAGGAAGTCTTAAGAAGAAGCTGGCGAACAGAGGAGGTGAGGAACAGACAGAAAATGAAGCAAAGTGTTGCTGAGGGTTTCGGCTGTGGTGTTGTGCTCTGCATTGTTTCTTCTTGATCCTTCTGCTTCATTTGTTGTGTGAGCTATTCTTCTCGTTGTCTCCTGTACTTACCTTGTTATTCATTTGAGACTGTCTATGGAGAGGTTACTCCACCAAGAAGGAGAAACTCTTAGCCGGATTAACTCCGGGGCTTGATCTGCCGACGATCAAGCGATCACCCACCTTACGAGCACGCCAAGGAGTAGGGGTAAGTTATCCCCGAACCTTGTACATCTCTGTGTTAGCGTCTGGTTTGTCTGTTCTCTCTGTCTGTATTTCTGTTCTGCTTTCTTTCTGTTTTTCTTCTGCTGCTAACTTAAGTGCAGAAAGAACAAAAAGAAGCCAATTTTTATGGCTGACTATTCACACCCCCCTCTCTAGCCATCCAAGATCCAACAAAGACTATCTTTTGATAGATGTCATCATTGATGAATTGGATACAAAATAGAGTGAAACATTAAAATATTTCAATGGTTTCCATTTTTGTGTCAATCTTTGAAAAAGCGAGGTATTTTCGTATAAAATTATTTTTTCTTGAAAGTATATGTCATAAATAATGTCTACACAAAATTTCAGAATTTTTCAAATCTTGTCGAATTATTTAGGAGTTTCTAAAATTCAGACTGAAATTATTTTCAGAAATCAGAAACTCTCAATCGATCATGTGATCAATTAGGACAACATTAATCAATTGGTTAATCGATTGTTAACCCTTTTCTACGAGCACAAAAGCTCGCATAATCGATCCATTGATTGATTAAGGGCAGCCGTAATCTATCAGTTGATCGATTAAGACATAGCTTAATCGATTGGGACCCAACACCAATCGATTGACACGACTAAAAGTATCTGTTTTCAGTCAATTAACCCAAGTTTGAGTAATCTAACAATCCCTAGCCCCTATATATACTTTTATAAGTATATTTGGGTAAATTTCATTGTGAAATCAAAAAGGGAGTTTGTTTATTGAAATTATAGGGTTAAGGAGAGGTTTTGATTCAAGTTTTGAATCCCAAAACCTCATAACCTCGAGTTGAGATTTCCTAAAGTTTTAGGAACTCAAAAGTCATTGTTGATGCAATTATAGATGTTTAGAGCATGTTTTAAGGGGGAGGTCTTCCTTAAAAGCATGTGTTTGAATTTTTTTGGGTTAAGTGAAAGGATGAAGATTGAGAATCTTTATCACGATAAGTGCTCAAGGTTGAGCATAGGTTTAAATGAAAGGTATGAGACTTTCATTGGACATGTCTTTGACTATATAGACTCTCGGGGAGAGTTTTTGATGTGTGTTAAAGGGGGAGAAGATTGAAATGCTAATAGGGATTAGTCTTTCTCAAACATATTGTCAAACATCAAAAAGGGAGAGATTGTTGGTGCAATCTTTGTTAGGTCAGGATTAACCTAGTTTAACTAGGCTCGGGTAAGCTTGGTAAGCTTAAGGTTGGATATTTCGATGTTTGATAATGATGTTTGAATATCGCATGATGTTTGAATATCGTGTGAGTCAAGTGGGTCAAGGTTGACTGGAGACTTGACTGGGAAAAAACCTAGTAGGACTAGGTGAAGTCCAGGTGGATCGGGGAGATCGCACGCTGGCATGGGAAAAGACCTAGTGGGACTAGGCACACCTAATGGGACTAGGTGAAGTTCAGGTAGATCGGGGAGATCGCATGCTGGCATGAGAAAAGACCTAGCGGGACTAGGTGAAGTCCGAGTGGATCGGGGAGATCACACGCTGGCAAGGTGGAAGTTTACTGAGAGACTAGACCTAACTCGAGTGTTAGACAAAACTGGTTGGGAATCAGGTTAAGTCCTAGCTGTGAGCTAGACAGGAAAAATCCAGGTTGGTCAAAAGGGGTTGACCGGACACTTGGTAGGGAAGTCCTAACAGGTCACGGTTGACCAAGGTTAGGCAAGGGAAACCTAGACTTGGGCACACAAGTTAGGGTTAGACTCAATCGATTGAGTAATCAATTAGGGTTTGGTTTCTCGTGAACAGAAGTCTTCTTGATCGATTAAGGAAGGTGGGAATCGATTGGGTAATCGATTGGGAGAAATGAGTTGCGAGAACAAAAGGTGGCTAAATCGATTGGGCAATCGATTCAACCTTCTCTTAATCGATTGATCAATCGATTAAGAGGTCCGGTAATCGATTGGGTGATCGATTACGACAGGATTGCACGAGAGCATAGAAATGTGCTGAATCGATTCAGCAATCGATTAAGGTTGTTCTTAATCGATTAAGCTTCAAAAAAATAGTCGTTGAACGGCTAAGTCTGACGTAGTAATCGATTGGGTAATCGATTAGGAAACCCTAAGCATCGGGTATATAGGGTTTTCACGCAGGTTTGAAGCTCATTATTCCGGCAGCTCTTCGGCACCTCTTCTCCTCCTTCCTCGCCATTTCAAGAGAAGCTTTTGGTATAGTGTGTTGGTGCAGTATGCACCCAAGTCAAACCTATGTTTTGATATTGGCAAAAAGGTTCAAAAGTTAAGGGTTAATGGTTGTCTAACAAGTTTCTTGAGTGTACAGGAAAAGCCCTAGCGAAGGAATGCTAGGCACTGGCGAAGGACTGCCAGACATGACAAGCCCTAGCAAAGGACTGCTAGGCACTGGCGAAGGACTGCCAGACAGGACAATCCCTAGCGAAGGAATGCTAGGCACTGGCGAAGGACTGCCAGAAGAAAAGACCTAGCGAAGGGCTGCTAGGCACCAAGCGAAGGGCAGCTTGGTAACTCAAGACCTGGCGAAGGACTGCTGGGCAAAAGTCCAACTGGAGGATCCGGTTGGCACCAGGTAAAATTCTCCCGAGAGGAGTAGGTGAGGACGCGTTCCCCTCGAGGGAACATTAGGCGTCGTTCGACCTAGGGCTCCATTTTGGAGACCCAAAGTCCAGAACCAAGACAGCTAAGGCTGTGAAAAATCAACTTAGTATTTGCTATTTTGGACTAACCCTGGATGCAGGACCGAAGGACTGTGTTTCTGCAGCTCAGAGGGCCTCAAAGGAGTGAGGCCGCAGCTGAGGCAGGGCGCCCCGGATGTGTCGGGCGCCCTAGAGTCAACCCAAAGTCAGCAGAGAAGTAAACCTCCGACAGCACCGCGTTGGGGGGCGCCCCGTGCATGTCGGGCGCCCCTCTTGTCGCGGGCGCCGCGCAAATCGGGCACCGCGCAGATCGGGCGCCCCGCGTGTCTCGGGCGCCCACTGTGCCACGCCACTGAAGGCGGCTGCAGCTCACCCTCGCGAAGCCTCGGTGATAAAGCTTTGACCGGTCAATCGGGCGCCCCGCGCGCTCGGGCGCCCCAGTCAACTGTTATCCCGAAGTCGAAGCGATCAGTCACGACCGAGAGCACGCCGGATCAGAAGCCACGTGGAGGGCGCCCCGAGCATGTCGGGCGCCCCCTGCCCTATATAAAGAGGGCCTCGACCCTCTTCAAAGAACAACAATTCTTCGACAATTCTACGCTCTTCTGCTTCCACGACACGCTCCAGAAAGCTGCCAACTCAAGCCGACGACGTCCCGCTGCTCCAGAACTTCAATCTTCACCGGACGTCGGTAACAAGAGTTGTATTTAAAGTTTACTATTCTGCCTTATTTGTAAAATCTATTTGTAAACTTTGCGAACTTATAGAATTGCCCGCAGAAAACGGTCAACGACCGTGGGCCTTGGAGTAGGAGTCGACCCAGGCTCCGAACCAAGTAAACCTGCTGTGTTTGCGTTGTTATTTTACTCTTTTATTTCCGCTGCGCACCCGCTCTTTTAAATCCGAACGAATTGCGACATTCACCCCCCCTCTCTCGCATTTCTCGATCCAACAAGTGGTATCAGAGCGGGGTTTTCAAACTTGGTGCAACCACCAGTTTGGAATATTTTTTTCGGATTTTTTTTATTTTTTTATTATTTTTTTTCTAATCAATTTTTTTATCTCGCACTACTAATCCAAGACCAAGTCTTGGGACATTTCTTTTGTAAATTTCTTTTTAGTGTAAATGTCTATGCAAGAGGGATACAGCACCGCTAGACCTCCACTCTTTAGTGGAGAAGACTTTTCCTACTGGAAAAGTCGCATGGAGGTCCACCTGAAAACTCAGGTGGACATGTGGATCATTATCCAGTCCGGTCTGGAGATCCCACGAAATACAGAAGGAATTCCACAAAGCTACTGGGAGTGGGACAACACTCTCAAACGCAAAATTGAAGCAGACGCCAAAGCAACCCAGACTCTACAATGTGGACTAACAAAAGAAGAGCTGAACCGCGTAGGCCCCTTCAACAGTGCAAAGGAGTTATGGGCTAAACTAATCGAGCTCCACGAAGGAACCTCAGACACGAGGATCAGCAAAAGGGACCTGCTACTGAACAAGCTCTTCACCATCAAAATGGCAGATAACGAGACAGCAGCCCAGCTCCACGCAAGAATTCAAGAGGTAATGAATGGTCTTCACGCAATAGGTCACCAGGTTCAAAACCGTGATCTGATAAGGTACGCCCTAAACGCATTCCCTAGAACTACCTTGTGGGCATCTATGGTAGATGCATACAAGGTCTCTAGGGATCTTTCAAAAATTAAGCTAGATGAGTTATTTTCTGAACTTGAGCTGCATGAACAGACTAACTCCAATTTGGTCGAGAAAAGTATAGCTTTTTTTGCAGGGAAAACAGGGAAAATGACCAAGAAGAAAATTCAAGTTGAACCTGAATCTACCTCAGATTCAGAAGATCAAGAAGAAGATCAATCAGAACTGGTCCGGCTAGCTCGGAGCTACTACAAAAAGTTGAAGAACCAAACTAACACACGGAGAACAAGCCGGAGAAAGGACGGACAAGATGAACCGGCAACTGACAAACAAAAGCCCAACGTAACCTGCTACGAATGTAAGAAGAAGGGCCACTACAAGACCGAATGTCCAAGTCTAAAGGAGTCCAGAAAGACCAGAAAGAAGAAGGCACTCCAAGCAACCTGGGACGAGTCTTCCTCAGAAGAAGAAGAAGAAGCACCTCAGTCCAATCTTCTAGCCCTGACCGCTTCGGATCAAATCGAGACTGACTCAGACTTGGACCGGGACGACGGCAAACTGACTTTCTCCGACGACGGCGAAATAAAGGTAACGGGTTTTTCAAAATCGCAATTAAATTCTCTTATTTCCTATCTATCCCGAGATTTGGCGAAAGCCAAACTCCGAATCGAGTCCCTCCGACAGGAAGTAAAACTCCTGAAAGAGGGAGCTGATTCTAATTCCTTAACTGAGAAAATTCAGGAAGAAACCCCTGATCAAGTTGAGAAACTTGAATCAGAGAATTTCTCCTTGAAAACTCAAGTCAAGGATTTAAGAACAGCTTTAGAACGATTCACTTCTGGTTCCAAGAATCTTGATATGATTCTGGGAAAACAGAAGTCTGTTCTAAACCGATCCGGACTTGGCTATAGAACCAAATCTCGGCAAAGATCTTACTTTGCTGTACTGAACCAGTCAAGACCTAAGGTTCAGGCATGGGTGCCAAAACTATGCCTGACTAAACCAACTGGTTCAAATCAATTTTGGATCCCCAAGGACAAGATTCACATCTTGCCTAACCCATATAGAGGCTATAGTCCAGGGGGAGCCAAAATCAAAACAATTTTTATAATTAGATGATTTTTTTTAATTAATTGATTACTTGTTTATTTAATTTCTTGCAAATTGCCATGCTTAGATTTAAGGAATACTTAGATTTAAGGACGAAATTATTTGAAACTTGAAAATATAGTATTGGGTGGAGGTGAGATGATAGTACGTTAGGGAAGCTAATTTGGCGGAACTAGCCGAAGCTACCGATCCAAGATCCAAGCTAGTTAGACCAGAAAATGACCTAATTTAATTTGAAAATGAAATTTCATTAAAAGGCTTTGTCAAGGAAAGGGTGGATGATCCCATAAGGCTTCGGCCAAAGAAGGCCTAGTGCCTCGCCAAGACCTGGAAGCCAATTTCTGAAATTCAAATTCAAGTTAACTTTTGTCAAATTCGAATCTAACTCAAATTTCAAATAATTATAGATTCTAATCTGTTTTTCAAAACCTCTACTTCTCAAAATTATTATCTTTTTGAAAAACACTTAATCTGTTTTCAAAATTTTTTTCAAAAGTAAATATCTTTTCAAAATAAATGAAAATTCCCTTTCAAAATTAATTTTTACCTTTAAACCTGTCTCACAAAAACCTTAAGGTTAACATGTTTTGAAAACCCTATATTCAGTGAGACAGGAAAATTAAGCTCAAATTAAACCACCTTGCTTGTGCTTTCATAATCATGGTCAAACTATGATTAACCTAGTCAAACATGGTCAAACACAGTCAAACGGAGTCAAACAGTCAAACCTGGTCAAAACAGTCAAAAGTCTGGTACCAAGGGCGCCCGTAACCTGTCGGGCGCCCCTGACAACACTGAAAAGGTACCAGCTCCAGTCAAAGCAGCAAAAGCTGCATTTGACCGACTTAAGAAGGGCGCCCGTAACCTGTCGGGCGCCCCTATACGCTCCTGTCCCCCACGCTGATTAAAGCAGTCAAAAGCTGCTGGCAAACAGCTTTTAAGAAGGGCGCCCGTGACTTGTCGGGCGCCCCTACAGCCCTGCCCGAGGCAAAACCAACCTGTAAAGGGCGCCCGTGACCCGTCGGGCGCCCCCCCATCAACCCCTATAAAAGGGACCCGAGACTCCCTCATTTCCCACACCACATCTCACACTCCTTCTTCCCTTTGCCTCATTCTTGTGGATCAAGTGAACCTAAGCCTTCCCTTGCCTCAACCATGCCTCCAAGGTATGAAATTTAATTGTGCAATTATTTTTTAAATTACAAATTTTTTTTTGCACACTCCTTCTTTATCCTTAATCACTTATTTTTTCTACACTTAGAAAACGCCGAGCAGTTCAGTCGAACCCCGGTAATGAGCCCAGTCCCGACCCTAGATTTCCTAACCTAGCACTTTGTAACAAGTTCGCACAAACCACCTACATTCCAATTAAAACAAGCTACCTTAACCGTCATTTCTTCTCCCAATCCTGTCCAGTCGCAATGTCCGCAATTAACTTCTATCAACTAGATAACCTCGTATTCTGCACACATTCGATCAACAACACCCTATGTGCAGAATTCTATAACAACATAGTTAGGCAAGACCACTTGAGCTTCGTCACTACCGTTCAAGGAATGCCCTTGAGCATCACTCCTACCCTACTGAACCGATTTTTGGGACTCCGACCATCTCAGTCCATCTTCTGTTGCTACCCTCCAAGGAACCCGCCCTTCGACGCCCCCTACTCTCATATTGACCTGAACACCTTATACAACTATTTCTTTGGGGAAGCCATGGACCCTGCAGGAGGGCAGTTCCACTCCACCCGACTCCCGATTCAGGACTACGCTCTCTACAGAGTAATTGTCCGTTGCATCCTTCCTTTGTCCACTAGGGACACAGCCACCATGAAACCCTTTCACACTTTTCTTCTCTATGCCCTTATCCACCATCTGGACATAGATATAGGCCTTCACCTCTTCCACTGTATCCTACATGCCTCTAGTGTATCCACTAAGGGGCGGATCCGCACTCCCTACTGCCACGTCATCACCTCTATCCTCCATCACCACGGCCGAAATATCGCTGACGGCGAGATTACCACGATGACCGAATTCGACGAGATAGGATTTAGAAACTTTTCTTTAGCCGGTATAGACGTCTCGGGCACCGGGGTTCTGACTTGGCGACGCCGACCAGCCGCACAGGACATTGCCGACGAGGAGGTCGAGGTCGACGTTGCCGACTTAGCAGCAGAGGTAGATCAGCCCGCTCCACCGACCTTGTACGAGAGAGTTACACGACTCGAGACGCACGTCCAGAGCCTCAGAGAAGAAGTGGAAGCATACCATATTGAAGACCAAGAGACAAACTTAGGCTACTACAACAACATTATGAGTACCCTCACAGCCGATAGAGAAGCCTGGAATGCACAGTATCATGAGATCATGGCACGATTTGATGCATGGCAGCCGGGCCCATTTGATCCTCCTGGTCCCTCCTCTTAGATGATTTGGACATGTACCCATTTGACTACCCCTACTGAGTAGGGTTGACTTCTGTTGACTTGTACTAGACTTCTACTTGAACTATGCTAATCTTAGCTTGGCTTGCTTAATTTTTTGACTAAATTAAGTTAGGGTTATGCTTAGTAGAATAGAATCATTTGGTTTTTGGATTTTCAATTTTAAATTGAACTTGAAATGTCTTTTAAAATGTTTTTTGTTAAAAATATTACTTTAACTTTAAAAAGTTTTTTTACTTAGTTTTATTTCAAAAACTACCCCTTTCAAAACTAGGGCTTTTTCGAAAATGGACTTAGCCTAGGCTCTAACCCTAGAATTGCATGCACCTATAGACTTAGAAGCCAGCATCTCACAAACACCTTAGGATACTTTTGATTGATAACCTAGAAAGGGTTGAGATGCTTAGGTCTTTGCCTCAATTCAAGATGCTTTAAGTCAGTGCATCGGCAGCAATTGGGGCACTAAATGAACAGCAATCAGGTCAAGTGTCAAGTTTAGACAATCTAACTTGAACAATGCACTTAACTTGACTAACTCTAGCAAAAGCTACTGTTTATAACAGTTAGTAAGTAGCTAAATGGGTTAGACAGGTCCCTAAAAAGATTTAACCAGACTTAGGTCTTGCTTTGATTCAGTACAGCAAATGCTTTATTATTGCAAATATCCTTTTGTGCATTTTGTTTGATATATGTCAAAGGGGGAGAGTTGGAAAGGAAACAGGGAACAAAAATGTTTTTCCAAATTTCTATTTTTTTTGCTCTGAATTGCTATTAAGTTTTTTAAAATTATTCTCTGAAAAGCTTTTTCTAAAGTCTGAAATTTTTTTTTTCAAACCCTGAAAAATTTTCTAAATCAAAAAATTTTTTTCCCAAGTCTCAATTTTTTTTAAACTGAAAAAGTCTAAAGTTTAAAAAGTTTTCCTAAAACTCAAAAATTTGCTAAAATGTGAAAACTTTTTCAAACTTAGAATATTTTTTGAAAAACTCAGTCAATACTTAAAAAGTTTTTCGATAATAAAATTTTTCTAAGTATTTAAAGTAAAATCACCTACTTTTGAAAAACCTAGGGGGAGATTACTTCCAGGGGGAGGGAATCCAACTTAGGATTTCAATTTCAGCATTCTTTTTCCCTTAACTTTTTGAACTAGGTTGCCATATATCAAAAAGGGGGAGATTGTTGGTGCAGTATGCACCCAAGTCAAACCTGTGTTTTGATATTGGCAAAAAGGTTCAAAAGTTAAGGGTTAATGGTTGTCTAACAAGTTTCTTGAGTGTACAGGAAAAGCCCTAGCGAAGGAATGCTAGGCACTGGCGAAGGACTGCCAGACATGACAAGCCCTAGCAAAGGACTGCTAGGCACTGGCGAAGGACTGCCAGACAGGACAATCCCTAGCGAAGGAATGCTAGGCACTGGCGAAGGACTGCCAGAAGAAAAGACCTAGCGAAGGGCTGCTAGGCACCAAGCGAAGGGCAGCTTGGTAACTCAAGACCTGGCGAAGGACTGCTGGGCAAAAGTCCAACTGGAGGATCCGGTTGGCACCAGGTAAAATTCTCCCGAGAGGAGTAGGTGAGGACGCGTTCCCCTCGAGGGAACATTAGGCGTCGGTTCGACCTAGGGCTCCATTTTGGAGACCCAAAGTCAGAACCAAGACAGCTAAGGCTGTGAAAAATCAACTTAGTATTTGCTATTTTGGACTAACCCTGGATGCAGGACCGAAGGACTGTGTTTCTGCAGCTCAGAGGGCCTCAAAGGAGTGAGGCCGCAGCTGAGCAGGGCGCCCCGGATGTGTCGGGCGCCCCAGAGTCAACCCAAAGTCAGCAGAGAAGTAAACCTCCGACAGCACCGCGTTGGGGGGCGCCCCGTGCATGTCGGGCGCCCCTCTTGTCGCGGGCGCCGCGCAAATCGGGCACCGCGCAGATCGGGCGCCCCGCGTGTCTCGGGCGCCCACTGTGCCACGCCACTGAAGGCGGCTGCAGCTCACCCTCGCGAAGCCTCGGTGATAAAGCTTTGACCGGTCAACCCGGGCGCCCCGCCCGCATCGGGCGCCCCGCCCGCATCGGGCGCCCCAGTCAACTGTGATCCCGAAGTCGAAGCGATCAGTCACGACCGAGGGCTCGCCGGATCAAGAGCCACGTGGAGGGCGCCCCGAGCATGTCGGGCGCCCCCTGCCCTATATAAAGAGGGCCTCGACCCTCTTCAAAGAACAACGAATTCCTTCGACAATTCTACGCTCTTCTGCTTCCACGACACGCTCCAGAAAGCTGCCAACTCAAGCCGACGACGTCCCGCTGCTCCAGAACTTCAATCTTCACCGGACGTCGGTACAAGAGTTGTATTTAAAGTTTACTATTCTGCCTTATTGTAAAATCTATTTGTAAACTTTGCGAACTTATAGAATTGCCCGCAGAAAACGGTCAACGACCGTGGGCCTTGGAGTAGGAGTCGACCCAGGCTCCGAACCAAGTAAACCTGCTGTGTTTGCGTTGTTATTTTACTCTTTTATTTCCGCTGCGCACCCGCTCTTTTAAATCCGAACGAATTGCGACATTCACCCCCTCTCTCTCGCATTTCTCGATCCAACATAGTGTTGTTGCACTTCCAAAGTTCTAGAGGCAATCTCAAGCTTGAAGATAGTGTTGGGTTCTCCCAGCACCAAAACATAAAAACACAGCGGAAACGAGAACCCTTGAGCGATCCATGCAAAAGAAAACTCGTACGAAGTTCATCTATCTAATAGATTTATCTACTGTTTATACCTTTGAAGCGTGCCCTTCGATTATCCCGCTCGTCCAAGATGCACCGGATCTTTTGCACGTTCAAACGTCCGTGCCTCTATTCGTATCCACACGGACACGATCTCTCAACTTCGGGAGAATTACCTTAGTTGTGCTAGCAACTTGAGGTAGCTCGTAGAACACCAAGAACCTTACAATAAGGTTTCAGCCAAGAGGGAGGAGAGGAAGAAGAGAGGAAGGGAAGAAGGAAAGCACACACACCCATTCAAAATGACAAATCCCTCTTTTATATTCATCCCATGAATATGAAGAGTCTTTTGTCTCTTTGACTTCCCTTCATTAAAGCCAATAAAGAGCACATCTTTTCATGTGACTCTTCACCTTCTCTTCATCCAATGAAGAGAGACTTTTCATCTTCCTTCGCATGCAATTCCGACCAGGCCTCTCGGTCTTCCGACTCGGTCTCCCGACCAAGTCTCCCGAGTGCCAAGCTCCGACCCAGTCTGCCGAGCTTCGACCCAGTCTACCGAGCTCCCAGCCCAGTCTGCCGAGTGCCGACCCAGTCTGCTAAGTGCCGACCCAGTCTGCCGAGTGTCGACCCAGTCTGTCGAGTGCCGACCCAGTCTGCTGAGTACTGACCCAGTCTGCCGAGTGCCGACCTCCCGACCCGCACTCCCGAGTTTCCAACTCGAGCTCCCGACCTGACCTCCCGAGTTCCCAACTCGGGCTCAGATCTCCCGAATTCCCAACTCGGGCTCAGATCTCCCGAGTTCCTAACTCGGGCATAGATCTGCCGATCAGATTTCCCGAAGTATCGCGTCCTTTAGTGTGTGACCCAATAGGTTCTTGTGATGTTGGCAATGTGCCTAAACACTTTAGACAAATAAGCAATGAGCGACATCTAGCAATGCATCATTGCTACCCAAGTAACAAGAAAAGTCGAGATCCGACTAAACCTCTATGACTATGATAGTGTATGACCTTGTCCTTCGATCCTTGATATCTAGATTGATCAATAAGGCATAGACCGTGTCATCCTCAATCAATCTGGTATTTCTTGATCCCCGAGTAGACTCAATCAAACAAATGAGCTCAATATCTCATATTTACTCATTCGAGCATGGCCATGCGTTTTAGTAGTCTTACTCGATCAAGGGGCCCACAGATATCACTCTCATCATATGGGAGGGATAGATCCCATCTACATCACTCACATCCCTCCGCATAATTCATTACATACCCAGTGATCGCCTTTATAGTCCACCCTGTTACGGGTGACGTTTGACGATACCAAAGTACATAACTCCTTATGTAGGGAACCGTAGTGACTTCAGGTCTAAGGACTATTCATACCAATAGTCACATGAGAAAGTTTATGACACTCATATGACAATCTATGAAACTTTCTCATGGCGGGTCAATTCAATACACATTCTCCAATGTATACCCATGTATCAACTTGATATTGCATATCCATGACTTGTGAGCTCAAGTCATCAGTTGACATACATGCTAGTCTCCATGCATTAATATTGTCCTTGAATATTAATGCTCGACTAGGAATAGTTTAGTGTAGTGTTCTCTACATCATCTCACTATCGATTCAACCAATCGATATGATGTTAATAAGAACCTACTACACAAGGACATTATTATACTTAGTTATTTGACACAAATACAAAGTATGTATAATAACCAAACATGCCTTTATTAATGATAGAATATGATACAAAATGTCCCTAGTCAATCATCACATAATTGGCTCTAGGGCTCCTACTAACAGATAGCAAGGAAAGCAAAGAGAGCTAAGTTGTGCAAATCTTGTAAGATTTCTTTTGTGTTTGCTTAGATTCTTGTTGTATCTTCTTGAAAGCTTGTAAGAGGTTTCTCCACCTCAAGAAAGAGATCTTTCATAGTGTATGAGAGAGTGAGGAGAGTGAACCCTTAGATTAGTCACCTCAAGGCAGTGGATACCAAGTAAAATAGAGGTGTTAGCATTGCTAAAGTCTTCCGCCGCAACAAATCATCAACGAGAAAAGATCGGAGCTAATCACCCCCCTCTAGCTCTCCTACCGGTCCTAACACTAAATAATTTCCTATAATCATATTTGATCTAGTGATCCACGAAACAAACTCATCCGATATGGAGGAAGACACTTAGAGTCAACACGCAAGTTTGTTCGCATCACATATCAAATTGGTAATGGAGGCCACGGGACTCAAAGATTCTCTCTCCCACTTAGTAATTTAAAATTGAAGAATTTTCACATGCAAGCACAATAAGCATATAAAACACAAGCAATAAACATGAAAAATTAAAATTTCAACTACTATGGCTTTTGTTCTCCAATATATCTCCAGTCGTGTCGCCACCTCGTCTCCATCTTCTCCACCACCATGTGCAAGCAAGAAGAAGCTCCGAGCCGAGAATAAAAATTATTTTAATTTGCATCGTTCGATCCTATTCTCCACAAAGGAGTGTACATGAGATCTAGATCAAAATAAATTAAAATAAGCGGCTAACAATGTCGTATTTAATTACAAAAATTAAATACTAATACCCTCGTCAACCCCGAGGATTCAAATAAATGATTACAATCATACACACACAATCACATAGCCATAATAGTTGGATCTTATGCCTGCAACCAAAGAGTTAGCCTACGCACATCCTATTATTATCTGACATAAAATTATATATGAAAATGCATGAAAGTAACCGAATCCAAAACACACAAAACCGGAAACCATGGCTCTGATACCAATTATTGGTTTCGGTTGCATCGGGATTCCTCTCCATGTCTCTGGATTAAAATTTTATTAATTAAAACAAATTCGGATCCCAAGCGATCGTTTTCATCATCGTATTAATCGATTGAGTGATCACTTGAACAAACTTGTTGTTCAAGCAATTTAACTCTTCTAATCGATTAGCCGCGGAATAGATGATGATTTGATCGCCGGTTTTTGTGTTTGATTTCGGGATCCATGACAAAACATGAATACAATTAATTAAGATGCAAGAATGAACCAAAACAAGATTTATACCTCTTGTTTACCTCGCGATCTTCTACTATATTCCTATCCTCTTCTTGGGCGTTGTGTGGGCGACGGTCTTCCAAGAAACAAAGCCACCAAGAGACTCTTTCTTCCTCCTTTTGCTTGCGCCAATCACCAAAGAACAAGCAACACCTTCTTCCTTGCTTGCGCCGGCCACCACCCTTCCACCTTGTTGTCGCCGGCCAAAAGAGAGAAACAAACTCTCTCTTTTCTTGACCTAGCCGCAAGCACAAGGAAGGAGAGAAGAGAAGATGAAGAAGAAGAAGAGAAGGAAAGAAAGAATACTTTCCCTTGAACCCAAGCCACCCAACCCCTCCTCTTGATTGCCGCCGGCCACCACCCCTTCCTCCCTTGTGTTTGCGCCGCCGGCTAAAGGAAGGGAAATCCTTTCCTTTTCTTGACCTAGCCCAACGCCTAAAGGAGGAGGTGAGTAGAGGAGATGAAGAAGATGAAGAGAATAAGAGAAAAAAATCTGTTCTTTGCCGCCCACACCTCCTTGCTTGGCCGACCAACCCCAGGAGATAGAGAGAGAGTCAAAACCAAGGCTTAGGTTAGTTGTTCTCCCTTAGTCTCATGACTCATGAGGTATATATAGGCTATAATAGGGACCATAAGGAGGAGTTGATTTTGGTCTCCTAATGGATCCAAAGCCCGATCCATTAATGATAACCCACTCCACTAATGGGTGATAATTGAACTACTTCACCAACCCCATAATTAAATATGGGCTCCACTATATTATGTGTACATAATCTTTCCGTGTTTAAGATTTCGCATGTCTATTAATTAATTAAATTACTGAAAATTTAATTAATTAATATCTAACTCCATGAGTAGTACCACTCATCCTTATCATCATGTCGGATCAAGTCCATCTGCAGGATTTACATGATGAACTTTATGAGCTCCTCAAGGGGACATTATCATCCTAACGCATTAGGACACAGTTTCCTTCTATAATCAACGACACACCATATAAATAATATTATTTCCCAATTTACCGGATCTATTGATTTATCAAATAAATCTCGCCCATTGGTAAATCAAAGAAATAGATATTATGTATATGTGCCCGTTATTATATCGAGATTAAGAGCATGTACATCATAATATCTGAGGTCTGATTCGATTATATAGTCAGTATAAATCAAATCATCTCTAAGTCAGTCTTGCTCAATACACACAAAGTGTACTAGTGTAATTCTATAGTCAAGATAGACTAATACCAAACTACACTACAACCATTCCAATGGTTTGTCCAAATCCATCTCGGTTGTGAGCCACTACTTATACTTCACAAGGGACTTATAACATGATCTTCTGTGTGACTCCACACACCATGTTATCTACAATGTAAAGTGAAGGACAATAGCATATATATCAAATACAAAATGCAAACAATGATCATATGATTCTTATTCCAAAATATAGATGTCCATATAAAAGCTAGGTTTTATTTATATATCTTAACAATCTGAAGTAGGATAAGCAGCCGATGATATACCACCATCGGGAAGAGCAAAAATCCTTGGAGATTGGCACTCGTGGAAGGTGGAACTGTGGGATCGTTTAGAATCGATAGAGGGGGGTGAATATCGATCGATAATTTTTCGAAAAAACTTAGAGTAGTTTGCGCAGTGGAAAAGCAAAACAATGCTAACACGTTTGTTTTTACTTGGTTCGGAGTCGCAGTCGGCTACTACTCCAAGGCCCACGGTCCTTGACCGTTTACGATGGGAAATTCTATATTGCATAAAATTGTTACAACTTGAGTACAAATATAGAATTTAAAATACAGTACTTAAACAAAAATTATACCGACGACCGGAAGATTAGAATGTCGGAGCCATGGGTCGTCGTTGGCGCTTGAATCTTGAGCACGGAGCGTTTGGAGCGGAGCGCTTGAAAGAATGCGTAGAAAGAAGTTGTTTTTCAAGCCAAGGGGGTGAACCCCTATTTATACTAGTCGCTGGGGTGCCTGTGTTGAAGGGGGCGCCTGACACGTGGGCCATTCTACGTGAAGCTCAATCCGCAGACTTGGCCAGCGCTTATCCCTTCAACTGGGGCGCCTGAGCTGACTGGGGTGCCTGTATGAACACAGCGCCTCACTTGCATATGTGGCAGCTTGCTTCGAGTGTCTTCGGAAGAACCCTTGTCTGGGGCGCCTGTATCAACACAGGCGCTTGATCAAACAGGCGCTTGCCTTCATTGAGGCGCCTGGGAGCAGAAACCTTTCACCCTTCGTTCCTGCAACCAGGGTTAGTTCCAAAACACAAATAATAAACAATATAATATCATTTAAGCATGATTAACAGCCTGAGCTATCTTGGTTCTGACTTTGGGCTTCCCAAATGGAACCCTAGGTCGAATCGACGCCTAATATTCCCTCCTATGGGGAACGCGTCTTCACCTACTCCTCTCAGGAGAGTTTACCTTTTTGCCAATTGGCTCCTCCGGTTGGACTTTTGCCCAATCCCCAGGATCAGGTCTTCGTGCCCAGTCAGCGACTAGGACTTATTGCCCAGCTTTACCCACCATGCCTTCGGTGTCCAGCCCTCGGCCAAGACTTATTGCCCAATTCCTCGAATCAGGACTTCGTGCCCAGTCCGCACCAGGACTTATTGCCCAACCCTATGTCAGGACTTCGATGCCCAGCCCGCGGCCAGGACTTATTGCCCAATTCTTAGAACTAGGACTTCGTGCCTAGTGTACCTAGGACTTTTCCTGAACACTCAAGTAACATTGTTAGATCACAATAAAACCTTAACTTTTGAACCCTTTGTCATAATCAAAACACAGGTTTGACTTTGGTGCTTCCGGTGCCAACAAGAACGTCAATGTGAGACTGAGGGGGAGGATGACCACTCATCCAGGAAACTCATCATATCTTACAGTGAGGCAATGCTTGACTACATATCAAT
Source organism: Boesenbergia rotunda (assembly GCA_024364735.1). Classification (NCBI taxonomy): domain Eukaryota; kingdom Viridiplantae; phylum Streptophyta; class Magnoliopsida; order Zingiberales; family Zingiberaceae; genus Boesenbergia; species Boesenbergia rotunda. The sequence continues at coordinate 30,859 of JAGFNQ010005220.1, read as the reverse complement.
TTGGCGACGCTCAAGAGCCATATACTGGGCTCGCAACTCACCATGACGAAGCTCACCCTCCAATCGTAGCTTCTCAAATCTGGTGTCCATAGTCTCCTCGAGCTCAAGTATCCGAGTTTGAAGATCCTCATCATCATCATTTTCTAGAGAAACTGCAACATTCTATCCCACCCCAGGTCGTGCTCGCGACCCCTCACTGACTAAATGTCGATCGGTCAACCGTATACCTCCAAACTCATCCGTCATCCCGAATTTTGAGAAGGAACATGTCGAAATCCTGGAGTACTTGACGGTCATGGGTTCCACCTTCCCACAGGAGACAACTATATGCATGGATACAAGTCACTCGATAATGATATTGCCAAAAGGCATATGAACTGTACCATGCACGGGCTGAGTGAAGTGAATGATGAAGTAAAAGATATTCAGAACAATATCAATATGAAGACCCTGCGGAAGAGCGTATAACAAGAAGAACTGGGATGGTCTGACAGTCGCTAAGTCATGAAAAACAATTGACAGAAGAAAATTTATGATGACTTTGTATAAGGCATAATCTTTAGCCGAAAGTTCAAGTGCAGAGAAGGTATTGAGGTTGGCATTAGGACCGTCTAGATGAGGACGTCCAAAGAAATGCTGATGCATAGAGGCAATGGAGATATGCTCAAATGGCGGGGGCAATGACTTAGACAACGCAGGAAAGAAAAAAAACTTATTAGTGGAGGGGTGACACGCTAAAAATTCCTAAAGAACCTCATAAGTGAAATCTAGGTTATGTTTGGCCACCTGAGTCTTGTAAGTTACCCCATCAGAGGTATGTAAGTTGTTGCAAAACTCAGAGATTAAACCCACATTCACGCCTATCTCATAGTAGACTATGAACTCAAGTTTATAATTTTTAATGATGTGAAAATATCAAAGCAGTGGTCATGAAAATACTGTCTGTCAAATGATCTAGGGGCTATAAGTTTGAAGACATTTTACTAAATGCCAGTTAATAGAGCTCGTGGCTGAACTAGCCGTTACCAGTCGACTGGTGCCAACACCAGTCATCTGGTTCCAACCGAATCTGAACATTACAACCCGACGTTCGAATTCCCAGTTGACACCAGTCGACTGCACAGAAGATCAGTCAACTGATCTATCTGCCAACTACCAGTTGACTAATCCAAGCATCAGTTGACTGCCCAAATCCTAAACCTAGGGTTTCCCTTCCTGAGTACAATTCTCTCAGCACTCGGACCCTTACGACTCAGCTGACTCTTCACCTAGCAGTCTCGACCTATTGCCTTCAAGCCTTCTTCGACTTTGACTCTCGTCCCTCGGATGCATACGAGCTTGCAGCTCGCCCTCATGTCATCCTTTGCATATGCCTCGAAGTGTGCTTCCCTCGACTCATCATTTCTACTTTGTCCACAGTCCCTCAGATGCATACAAGCCCACAGCTTGTCTCCTTATGCCATCTTTCACAGGACCCGAAGTCGTCTAGCTAAGTCTATGTTGTTAAGATCTTTGCATTAAGCTAGAGGGAGGGTGAATAACTTTCTTTCGATTTTGTCTACAAAGATGTTAGCTAAACACAAGAACAAAATCAATAAAATAATAAAAATAATGTTAACCCCCTGATTTACTTGGTATCCACCTCTGAGAGGTGACTAGTCCAAGGATCCACACCACACGCACGAGCTCCACTATGAACATCTCCTTCAAGGTGGAGAAACCTTCACAAGATTGCCCTCTTCCTCTTTACAAAGTAGAAATGAAAGTGAGAGGAAGATCAAGAAACTTTGAGCACTAACAGCAAGATTCTACTATCTAGAACCGTAACCTTGACCTGCTCAAAAGTCTCCCTTTAAATAGAGTAGAGGACAACTCCTTAAGCTGTCCAGCCTGATACCAGTCGACTGCCCCCAGGGCAATCGACTGATCCCACCGCAACAGCTAGCCAACGGCTAGTTTTTTGAGTGGATCAGTCGACTGGTCCTAGACTAGTCGACTGATCTTTCTGTGAGTTTGAGTTCCCCGCTGGCAGTCGACTGATCCATCCCCAGTCGACTGCCTAACTTACATTTTCACTCTCCCTCATTTCGACGACCACCCTTCACGTATGCCTTCAAGTCCACTCCCTTGGATTGTCCCTTGAAGTCCTCTTCCACCGGCTATCGTCTCTCAGATGCGCACACAAGCCCTCGGCTTGCCTTCATGCCATCCTTCACGTATGCCCTTTGAAGTCCACTTCACCCGGCTTGCCCTTGGAGTCCTCTTCTCTCGGCTCTCGTCCCTCAGATGCGTACTCCATCACTCCATGTGTGACTCACCAAGTCCTACAAGACTCAATCACACATATCAAAACAACATAAAACCCTAACTTAACCATATTGGCACACACACATCAAAACCATGATCCTCCCAATCATACTTGGGTCGATTGCCCCAACATATGTGTATCCTACAAATCTGCACACTCAAATACATATATCAAATACAAGGGTGAACTTAACTTAAACCCTTTTCCCAAATATCAAAACACATGGTCACTCCGAACCATAGATTACTCCAACAATCTCCCCCTTTTTGATGATTGACAATGTGTTTAAGTTAGGGAAAACAAATAGCAAATACAAATGCTAATTAATATTTAGATTTACATTGCCAAGGCTTCACATTGAACTTATACCGCCAATGCATATGCAATCATGCAATGCAAACATGCATAGATCCTATCACAAGGTATCCCCCACACCTAAACTCCCAAAGAGTTAGGATTTTTACCAAAACAGGCTTTTTAAGAACCTCTCTAAGGTTCCCCCTTTGCCAATAAATGAGCAACAATGCTCCCTTTTTACCTAAGCTCCCCCTTGACCTAAGATTTCTTGCAAAGGTGTGTTTGGTTTCCCACTTAAACTTAACACTTCTCCCCCTTTGCCACACATCAAAATGACTCCAACACTATCCCAATTATTGGATCCTTATGACTATAAAAGTTGTGTATTAACCCCCATAAGATTATACACAAGTTTAATATTACTAGAGCACTTTTCGACCTAGCTGAAAACAATTTCAGCCTGTATTAGTCGACTGAGACAGTTACTAGTCGACTGATCCCTATCGAAAAGGAATCTCACAATAACATCAGTCGACTAATTCCTTTATCAGTCGATCGCCCTCTACATCAGTTGACTGATACTTTGATATCAGCCTATTCAGCATTTTAAATTCAATTTCAGAAATGCGCTGATAATTTCACAATTATCTAAAAATTCTCAAATTTTATTGAGAGGTTTGTGGTACCCGTGTTTACTTAGAAAAAATATATTAAAAAATGTATCTATCACCAATCTCAAGATTGAAAAAAAACTCAAAACTATCTAAATGGTTCAATTGAACCTTGACCTAAAGTCCTAGTTTTGGCCTCCTCTTAATGTATTTGCCCACACCAAACTACAATGCATCCCTAACATTGGTTTATGACATCTATACATCAAAAATTAATTTTCATGCAATATGACTGCTAATAGGGATTAGCAACCCGGAGTGGACATGTGACACGGGAAAGCTACGTGGCAGGGCCCGCCGAACTAGTGCCCCGAGGTCAGATCGGGAATCGGGCTCCCGAGACTATCTCGGGAGGATGGAAGAAAATCCCCCAAGGTCAGACCGGGAATCGAGCTCCCAAGGCTATCTTGGGAGAGTCGATGAAGACCCCGAGGTCATCTTGGGAGATGAGACTCTGAGACTGACTCAGGAGAGTGGAGCCCAAAGATCAACGAAGGGATAAGAAAACCAGACTTCAAGTACCAGTTCCTCTTTCTAGAACAAGAAAGTCATCAGGTAATTATTGTTCGAAATGCATGGTAATTAAAGCCTTAATAATTGCAGTTGTAGTTATCAAAAGAGAATATCTATCAAATAACTGATGATTAAGGAACGTGGAGGAGAATGTGGGGACACGTGTGATAAAGACGTCAGGTATATAAGATGTCTCGGAACCCAGGTAAAAGGGGGGTGAGCTTTTTGAGACTTAGACCACTTTTGATTCCTCGTTGTTCTTCGAAAAAGAGAGAGTTCTGACTTGAGCGTCGGAGAGGGCTCCACCGGAAAATCTTCCGGTGTATCCACTTTAATGCTCATGTTAATCTCGCATATGTGGGCATCCTCTCCTCGTCGTCGTCACTGTGGGTTGCGCTTTGGTGATTAGCCATCCCCGTCGTTCACTTTCGGAATAAGATTGGCGCCGTCTATGGGAAACATCAAAGCACCAGAAGAAACACAGTGATGGCTGACCCAGAGGGACAACCCATCATTCTGACGCAGGAGGATTTGAATCGCTTAGTCACCAATGCCGTCAAAGGAGCGCTGGAGTAGCATCAGATTGAGCAAGCCACCTTGCAATGAGCGACTCCGGGGTAGGCCAAAATCCCATGAATGTCGGCCTCGCACCACCGAAAAAGAAGATCCATCTCGCCACCAACGGGATTGACAATGACAGCTCCAATGCCCAGGCGAGATGCCATGGGAGAAATGGAGAGGGCACATTCCGTCGCCTGTAGCGTTTTACGACAGGAGGAGGGACCGGGAAAGATATAGGCCTCCAAAGCTCTCCTGAAGTCTCCATCTACTCCTTTTTCTCCGGATATCATAACGGATCCTATACCCAAGCAATTTTGCATTCCAGGAATTGTTGATTATGATGGGAAGATGAATCAGGAGGACCACATCTACAAGTTCGAGAACACGACTCTGTAACACCAATACACAGATGGTGTGAAGTGTTGGGTGTTCTTGAACACCTTGTCAGGGGCCGCCCACAGATGGTTTTAGATGCTACCCCAAAATTTGATAAACTCCTTTTTGGAGTTTAAAATCGTCTTCCTCCACCACTTTGCTAGCAGCCAGCAATACTAGAAGACGACTTTGAACCTGTTCGCCCTCAAGCAGAAGACTAAAGAACCGCTGAAGGACTATATCCAGCGGTTCAATTGGGTGGCTCAAGACGTGCCAACCGCCACTTCGAAGATCCTCATCAGCGCCTTCACACAAGGACTCTCTGATGGTGATTTCTTTCGGTCGCTGGTGAAGAAGCCACCGGCCAACTTCGATGACTTATTAGGGCGTTCGGTCAAGCACGTCAACATCGAGGAAGTGCAACACGCCTGTTGCAATGATTCGGCAGAAGTCCCTATTTAAATCTCGGTACGATCCGAGAGGAGAGAACCACCCGCTCCAACTCGTGCAAAAGATCCTCGCTCCGGGAAGGATCACTGGGTCGGCAAGAAGAATGTGGTGGAGACGATCGACACCGAGGGACCCGAGCCACCAAGAAGTACTACGACTTCCACGGCAACACAACGCACTCTACAGAAGAGTGTAACACCTTGAAGAAGAGGAGATCTAAAGATGCGGACACCAAGCCCCGCAAAAGGTGGAACAAAGCGGGGTATCCACGATGATCTCCTCGCCAAAGCTCTTCCCCTCATCGACGACGGTCGGGGGAGGACAAATCTATGCATCGGTCTCGGTCGTCCTCAAGAGGAAGGAGTCGGGAGATAGTGCCCGACGAATCTATCTCCCCTGAAAGGGATCCCAAGAAAGGCAAGGCTCCAGCTCACGGACCTCCATCGGACCATATGGGAGTAATATCAGGAGGTCCGACTGGAGGAAACTCTCATCAGGCAAGAAAAGCCATACCCGTCGGCTGGAAAACTACGCCATCGGGACGAACAAGGAGAAGCGCCAGGGCCCTGTTATCTCCTTCCGCCCTGATGATCTGGAGGATGTGGAAGCCCCCTACGAAGATAGACTGGTAATCCTTGCCCAAATAGCTAATTACTGTTGATGCAGTCTGGCCCGGTTGTTATTTTGGTGTTTGACAATGATTTAAGCTTGGTTGAGCGAATTTGGGTTAAAGTCCTGGTCGAGGACTGGGCATGAAATCCCGGTGAGTGAAGCCAGGTCCTGGTGAGTGAAGCCGGGTAATGGAAATCCCGGTGAGTGAAGTCGGGTCCTGGTGAGTGAAGCCAGGTGATTGGAAATCCCGGTGAGTGAAGCCGGGTCCTGGTGAGTGAAGCCAGGTGATTGGAAATCCCGATGAGTGAAGCCGAGTCCTGGTGAGTGAAGCCAGGTGTTGGAAATCCCGGTGAGTGAAGCCGGGTCCTGGTGAGTGAAGCCAGGTGGTGGAAATTCCGGTGAGTGAAGCCTGGTCCTGGTGAGTGAAGCCAGGTTAGAAGAAATCCTGGTGAGTGAAGCCAGGTCCTAGCTTGGAGGGCTAGGTGTGGAAAAGTCCTAACTTGGAAGGTTGGGTGAAAAGTCCTAGCTTGGAGGGCTAGGTGAAAAGTCCTAACTTAGAGGGTTAGGTGAAAAGTCCCAACTGGAGGGTTAGGTGAAAAACCCTGGTGAGTGAAGCTAGGTCATAGTGAGTGAAGCTAGGTTGGATGAAATCCTGACTTGGAGGTTCAGGTCCCTAGCTTGGAGGGCTAGGGTGGATGAAATCCTAGCTTGGAGGGCTAGGTTGAGTCCCTGGATCGGTCTGGTGACCGATCAGGGAGTTTGGCACGTTGCTCCTTCGTGGATCGGTCTGGTGACCGATCCAGCGATGTTTGATCGGTCTGGTGACCGATCAGGGAGTGTGTGTTTCACTCACTGCACAGCTCCTGATCGGTCTGGTGACCGATCAGGGAGCAAATGGTGAGTTGAGTTCCCTTGCTGATCAAAGTCTTGGATCGGTCCGGGGACCGATCAGGGATCTTGGATTTGATTAAAAAGTAACTGTTCATCTTGCCTGATCGATCTGGGTGACCGATCAGGATCCATTCTGATCGGTCTGGTGACCGATCAGGAGCAGAACTTTAATTCAAATACGCTGTCAGAAGCTCTGATCGCGCTGTTTTCTCTGCCGATTCTCTGATACACTGCTAATATATGTTGATATGAGTTGCTAAGCTTCTATTGGAGTGTGCAGGCTTTACAGGGATGATTCAAACATTGAAGGAGAGTCAATGGGAGACTTTCCTTGGAGCAGGTTTGGCTGTTTCCTTGTTTCAGGTCTCAATGGCGTCTGAAGGCAGCTGGCAACTGACGGAGGCTCAGCTGGAGAGGGTCTTCAGTGGACTGAGTGCTCAGGGAGTCAGGGGGTCAGGCTGTGGCTTCAGTGGATGCTAATGGAGAGCCTGGTGATGGGAGCAGATGCTTAAGACGAGGCTGGAAGCAGAGGAGCAACAACGGGGAAAACAGACAGGAACTTGAGGAGTTTGGCTGGGCTGTGGGTTGTGCTCTCTGTTGCTTTGTGCTTGAGCGTTCTTGTTTCATCTTTGTGAGCTTCCCTTCTCGAGTGTCTCGTGTGCTTAATCTTGTATTCATCTACTGAGACAGCTTGTGGAGAGGTTACTCCACCGAGAAGGAGGCGCTTGATATCCGGTGTTCACCGGGGCTTGATCTGCCGACGATCAAGGGATCGCCCACCTTACGGGCACGCCAAGGAGTAGGGGCAAGTTATCCCCGAACCTTGTACATCTCCATCTTAGCGTTTGTTTGGTTTGCGTTTCTTTCTCTGCTTAGTTTTTGTTCTGCATTTGCTTCCGCTGTCTAACCTTGAAGTGCAGAAGTTTGGAAAGAAAGCAAGAAATTGTGTCTAGCTAGATTCACTCCCCCCCCCTCTCTAGCCATCTCGTCTCCAACAATTACGAGGTCAAACGTATCTTTGTGGATACAAGTATCTTCGTCAACATCCTGTACAAGGCAGCTTTCGACCAGATGCAGGTCGATGAGGATGAGTTGCATCCTGTCTCCACCCCGCTCTTTGACTTCACCGGATACAGAGTACAGCCGATGGGATAGATCTCCCTATCTCTGTTACTGGGGGACGACACGCTACAGAGGACAAGGAGAGCTTCCTTCATGATCGTGGATACCCTTTCATCCTACAATGCCATCTTGGGGCGCCCGACACTTAGCTTATTTTAGGCGGTGGTCTCAGTCTACCACCAGAAGATCAAATTTCCGATGGGAGAGCGGGTGGTCGAAGTCAAAAGAGACCAACTGGCTTCCCGACGGTGCTACAGTGGGGAGGTTAGAACAAAGTCCGCAAGAACCCGAGGACACATAAAGCCTTGCAAATCAACTGGCCAATCCTCGAGAAAAAGAAGGAGCTAAAGAGGAACGCAGGGAGGTTGAAAGCGAAGAAGTCCAAGTTCATCCTCAGTAAGCTGAAGGAATCACAAGAATTGTTGCTGATCTTGTTAGAACTTAGAAGTCGGCTGCTTGAGGGATAATTGGACGTGTTTGCATAGGCTACTGAAGAATCAAGAGAGTCCCCCTGCCTTGGCCACGCATCAGTTGCATATTACCCTGGGAGCTCGTCTGGTGAAGCAGAGGCGAAGACATTTTGCACCGGAGTAAGACAAATAATCAGGGAGGAGGTTGCAAAGTTATTGGATGTCGGACATATCAGAGAAGTTCAATTCCCGACCTGGCTGGTGAATGTTGTACTAGTCCCTAAGTCTAGGGGTAAATGGCGGGTCTGTATTGATTTTCGTGATTTAAATAAAGCCTGCCCTAAAGACTGTTATCCCTTGCCTTACATCGATCAACTAATAGATTTGACTTCCGACTGTGAATTTATTTCAATATTAGATGCATATCAGGGATACCACCAGGTTCCCCTTGCTCGGGAAGATCAAGAGAAGGTTAGTTTTGTAACGACATATTACACTTACTACTGCTACAATGTCATGCCGTTCAGGTTGTGCAATGCATGGGCAACCTATCAGCGAATGATGGATAAGGTCTTCGCCATCAGATCGGGAGGAATATCGAAGTGTACGTAGATGATATCCTGGTCAAGACGGAAAGGGAAGGACATGATAGCCGACCTAGAGGAGATATTCACTACCTTGAGTGCCAATGGACTGAAATTAAACCCCGCTAAATATTTATTTGGGGTGAAAAGTGGTCAGTTCCTCGGGTACATGGTGACAAAAGAGAAATTGAGGCTAATTCAGAGAAAGTGCAAGTCATTCTCAACATGCCATCCCCTCATAATTTCAAAGATGTACAACGACTGAATGACAGAATTACAACTCTGTCCCGATTCATCTCCAGATCGTTGACAGAACTTTGTCATTCTTCAAAATTTTGAGGAAAGTTGTCAAGTTCGAATGGGATGAGCGATGCTAGAAGACTTTTACAGATTTAAAAGCATATCTCACTGAACTCCCCATCCTATATAAACCGCTGGAGGGAGAAACACTATTTATCTACCTATACGGAGCTGAGCAAGTCGTATGTTCTGCTCTTATTCAGGAAGAAGGTACTACTCAATATCCCATCTACTTCTTCGAACACCTCGTGAAAGATGCAGAAACTCATTATACTATCCTGGAGAAGCTGGCATATGCCATAGTACTGATGGACCGAAGACTGAGACCATATTTTTTGACGCATCCCTGTAACGTCCGTTTTTTTTTCTCTCATAAAGCGGCGTTACGTTAACTTACATAGGGGCATGTGGACATTGTAATGCAGCGGAATAATTTAAACTTACACACACATGCACCTAACTAGCCTTTCTAACATAGTGACATAGAAACTTGGCATATTAACATCATACTTAACATCATGTCATAAGATCACATAAGTCATCCATTAAGCACATAAGTAGCAAGTGTAAATTGTTCTTGACAACACCAACCTAGGTTTAGCATAAAACTTGTGGGTATATCTTTCATTGGCCAAGTCACTACCACACACACACATTCTTGCCCCTCCTGCCGCTTCCTTATTGTCCTCTTGCTTGATCTGCGGTATGAGGAAAATAAGACTATAATCACATATGCTTAGTAAGACCCTTTCCTACTCACTAAAATCATTCATCACATAAACATATGCACACAAAACATTAGCATAACTTGGTTCTTAGCATAAATCGTAAGCATATAAAATCACTCAGTATGACATAGTTCCTAGCATAGAACATGAGCATAAATATAAACATAAAACATACTTAGCATGACATGATACTTGGCATAAATATAAGCATAATTATTCTTAACATGGCGGGATACATGGTATAAACGTAAACACAAAATATGCTTATCATGACATGATACATGGCATAAATATAAACATAGAACCTACTTAGCATGGCATGATACATGGCATAGAGATAAACATGAGGCAAAAGCATAAAACATTTTTTGTCATGGCATAATTTTTAACATAAATTCTAAGCATAAAACCTTTTCTATCATGGCATAATTCTTCACATCAAACATAAGCATAACATATTTTCCCTCATGGCATAATGCATAACATGAATGAATGCATGAGTCAAATGCATATACATAAGGATGCTTAATTTTAAATTCATACTTTTAATACTTAAACATAATCATAACATCATTGGGGTCCCCGGCTTGTACCACATACATACATCATGTGCGCACATCCCTAAGTAAATACGAGGTAGCTAGTCACGACCTACTAGGGTAAGGGCAGCTACGGTAGTCCCAGAACCGTGGACAGCATAGTCGGTAGTCCAGAGTCGGGGCGTTCTTAGGGTGCCCATCCCTGTTGGACAGCTTCGGTAGTCCCAGAACCGTGGACAGCATAGTCGGTAGTCCAGAACCGGGGAGTTCTTAAGGTGCCCATCCCTTGGACCCATACTTCGGTCCGATACAAGCCCATTCATAAAGTAAAATAACTTCACATACTTCATCATTCATAGGACATTCATAGCATATTCAATCATGACATAACCTTATTACATGAAGCATGACATAAAGCATACTTGACCTTTCATCGTTCATACTTAATGCATGGCATCATCATGCCTTAATGGCATAAGCATTATCTTCATTCATAAAACATGCCATGCTTACATAAAACATCATTCTTGTTCATAGTGCTTGCATAATCATGATACATAAGGTAACCATTGCATTGCATACATAAGCAGAGTATCTACCACAAGCATACATGGGTAGGACTCCTATAAACATGCTACGTGCTATCTAAGTGCATGGCATAAAACATAAGACATTCATGAACAAACCCTACTAAGCATGGCATCTAACATAACATACCAAACATGAACATAACACTTAAGGTTAGGGTTATAGGTAACATAATTTCTACCACATGCTTGAACCTATATATGTATACATCATAATAAGCCATAAACAATCATTCTTGAAACCCTAACTCCACCTAAACCCTAATCAAGTTGCTTGGCCGAAACTTGTATGTAAGAGGTTCTATCATTCAAGTGACACATAAGATAGCATAAGGAAAAGGAAAGACCATACATTACCTATAAGGCCATAGGAAGCTATTAGGGCTCATGATTAGGGTTAACCCTAACTCCTAGCCCTACTTCTTGGGATTGGCCGAAACTTGCAAAGGCCATGGGTACATGGAAAAATTCATAAAATTTCCAATTAATCATCTTACACCATCCATATCATACCATAGGAGCCATTGGAACCCATACATGAAGTAAACCCTAATTCCTTGCCCCAAAACCCATCTTGGCCGAAACTTGTAGGGTTACAAGGCCATGTGAAAATTCACATAAATCACCCTCAACCTCCCTTGTATCATGAGGATATACAAGATACATACTTGAAGGGTTAGATCCAACCCTAACCATGGAATCATGGTGGTGGCCGAAACCCTAGAGGGCCTTAGGGTACTCCAAAAATTCTCCAAATCCTATTTTATTCTTTATTCCTCATGAGAAAACATTAGAAAGCATGAGTGAGATTTTTAACATCATTTTTGAACCCAAAAGCATGGTGGCCGAAAGTTATAGGGCCAAATTCATGGTTTTTCTCAACATAAAACTCAAGCGAAACTTCATATTATGATAAACATCAAGGAGAACTATCATACCACAGGTGAGGGAGTCTTACTTGGGTTATCTTGATTTTTCACCTTGAATATAGAGAAACCGAAAGAACTTCTTTGACCTTAGGCTACCCCTAGCCCTTGTAGCCTGGTGGAAAACCCTTAGGGTGCGTTTGGTTGAGGGTTATCCTTGATAACCTTGGTTATCCATCCAAGGTTATTAACAAAAACCTTGTTTGGTTAAGATAATCAGCGATTCCCTAGTAATGATCGATGCCCGTCACGTCAGCAAAAGGGGCATGCAACCAGGAATCGGAAAACCTTAGGGAAGTAAGGTTTTTCTCGATTCCTAGGTTATGAAGCTTATTTTTCCAAAATTATCCTCCAATACTTACATTTAAGACGAAAATAACCATTACAATTTATTAACTTCCGAAAGTATTATTCACGACCGACAACGGCCGCTGGCGACCACCGCCGGTCGTCGGCCGCCGACGACCACCGCCGGCCGCCGACGACCACCGCCGGCCGCCGGCGACCACCGCCGGCCGTCGGCGACCACCGCCGGCCGCCGGCGACCACCGCCGGCCGCCGGCGACCACCGCCGGCCGCCGGCGACCACCGCCGGCCGCCGGCGACCACCGCCGGCCGCCGGCGACCACCGCCGGCCGCCCACCGCCGGCGACCACTGCCGACCGCCGACGACCACCGCCGGCAGCGACCACCACAGCCGGCGGCCGGCGGCGACAACCACCGCAGGCGACGATCGCCGGGCGGTGGGTGACCATCGCCGGCGATCGGGCGACGATCGCCGGCGACCACCGCCGGCGACGATCGCCGGCGACCACCGGCGACGATCGCCGGCGACCACCGCCGGCGACGATCGCCTTGTCGTCGACAACCGTCGCCGATCGCCGACGACCGCCGCCGATCGCCGACGACCGCCGCCGATCGCCGGCGACCGCCGCCGACCGCCGCCGATCGCCAGCGACCGCCGCCGATCGCCGTCGGTCGGCGCCGATCGCCGACGGCCACCGCCGATCGCCGACGGCCACCGCCGATCGCCGACGGCCACCGCCGATCGCCGACGGCCACCGCCGATCGTCGGCGGTCGGCGCCGACCGCCGACGATCGGGCGGTCGGCGCCGATCGGTCGGCCGTCGATGTTGGACACCGACTGCCTACGTGGACACCGTCGATCGACGTCGACACCCTTAAGTCTAAACAAAAAAATTATCTAAACAAATTCTAAAGGGTAATACGGTAAAATATTATATTAGGTTATAGACTATTACCTCCAAACAAACAAGATTTTATTTGATTACCTAAATTGAACCAAACAACTTCAGGTTATGTTTCATTCCCCATAACCTTGGTTATGTGATTACTTGGTAATGGCATAACCGAGGTTATATATGATGACTTGAACCAAACGCACCCTTAGATCTTGAAGATGAGGCCTTCTTATGGAGCTTTTCCAAAGGGAAAATCCCCTTGTGGGTTTCGGCTAGAAGGAGGGAGGAGGAGGAAGAGGAGTGGACTTGGTGGAAGAAGGAAGAAAAGTAACTCCCATGCCACCTCTCTCATTTCCTTTATACCACATTAAGGAGGGCAAGTGAAGAGTCATGGTGTCTCTTCCCTTGATGACTCTTTATTTTCCCTAAACCTTAACTAAAATCCACTTCATCCTCTACTAGCACTCCCTTTCTAGGTGAATTGATTAGTACATGCATGGTGGTACACTACGTCCAAGGTTCAATCCTTGGTACATGCACTTTATTTTTACTTCATTTTATTTTTTTCTTTCTTTTAATTTCGAAAATTCCCCTAAGACTCACCCATAATTATGCTAATATTCCTAATTAAAACCCATCTATATTTATATTAAATTCTACCTAAAATCCACTAATAACCGTGGTACTAGAAAAGCCCATATAAGGCCCATTAGTACTTAGCTTCTCAATTTAAATGGAAAAATCATGGATAACTAGGCTACAATTTGTACTAGTATCTCTAGCTTCCTCAACCACCATCTAGACATGATCAATATTTTAAAGAAAATATTGATAGAATTTTCCGGGTCATTACAATCCCCCATACCTCGTGAAAGTTCGTCCTCGAACTTAGAATAGCTCCGGGTACTTGCGTCTCATCTCGTCCTCGCGTTCCCAGGTAGCTTCCTCGAATCGTTGACTTTGTCATAGGACCTTGACTAAAGGCACCTCTTTGTTCCTGTGCTTCTTGACTTCCCAATCCAAGATCTGGATAGGTCGGCTTTCAAAACACAAGTTCTCCTGAACTTGTACCGTCTGTGGCTCGATCACTTGATCTGCGTTTACGATACACTTCTTGAGCATCGACACATGGAACACGTTATGGATAGCCGACATCTCTTGAGACAGCTCTAGTTCATATGTCACCTTGCCAACTCTTTTCAGAATCGGGTATGACCCCACATAACGCGGACTTAGTTTTCCTTTCTTCCCAAATCTCGTTACCCCTTTCATAGGAGCCACCTTGAGGAATACCAAATCTCCAACCTCAAATTCCAGTGGCCTACGCCGAACATCCGCATAATTCTTCTGCCGGCTCTGAGTAGTGTCAATCCGTTGTCGAATATTCTATATAGCTCTGGTGGTGTCGTCGATAAGATCCATCTTGAGTCTCATTTCTTTTTTTTCACCACTTTCGTACCAACAGATGGGAGACCTACATTTCCTCCCGTACAAGGCTTCATAGAGTGCCATTCCGATAGTAGCTTGGTAGCTATTATTGTATGCAAACTCCGCTAAACATAGATATCGGCACCAACTCCCTTTGAAATCCAGAGCACAAGCTCTCAACATATCCTCCAGTACTTGATTTACTCGTTCAGTTTGCCCGTCAGTCTGAGGGTGAAAAGCGGTACTGAACCTTAGTTTAGTGCCGAAAGATTTCTGGATGCATTCCCAAAAATGTGAAGTAAAGCGGCCATCCTTATCAGAGATGATGGTCTTGGGAACTCCCTGAAATCTGATTATCTCCTTAACATATAATTGAGCTAGTTTCATCAATAGCTCTATGATGTAATTATATTCATATATCATAATTATGTACTTATTTTAATTATGTGTAACCAAATAATAATATGCTTCTGAAGTATTAGTTCACAACAAGAGCTATGATTTATATTAGTTAATGGTTGTTATATGTTAAGTGAGATCATATTTATTACCATAAAATAACTTGAGGTAATCTTCTACATTATATATAAAATACCATTGAAACCTACGTTGATAATACAAAATCTATAATAAGTGTTAAAATAACTAGGCCACTACCCTATACGCATCATTTTAGGCTATACCGTATGACTTATACCATTAATTATATTAGTATTAGTATAATGGAATAAATACTATACGCTAGCATAGGTGAGAGTGTTCTACTCTTATGTATATAGGTTATCATATAATTCCCTACATGAGATTATATTATATGATTGGTAACTCACATGATGGACAGTTTATATAACATTATGTTAATATCAGGTTCACTTTAATTACTAATATTATGATGGTGCTCAATTAGTACCATGTTTATGAACATAAGGTTGAGTCACACTTATGACTAATTGTATTAACTTAGACCCTATTAGTTCGCATACAAAAACTAACCGAACTCAATGAAATAGATGGGTTGTCATCATGCACATAATGAAAAATATCATAGCGGTGACTATCACTCCCTCGTTCATCTCCCCTTGGCCTGCCTCAGCATCTTCTACCGTTTCCATCGGATCCTCTTCTTCTATCTCGGGAACCTCCTCGGCCATTTCGGGATCTTCCTCGAGCATCCCGGGGTCTTCCTCAAACATCTCTCACTCGAGCATCTCGGGATCTTCCTCAAGCATCTCGGGATCTTCCTCAATCATCTTGGGATCTTCCTCGATCATCTCGGGATCCTCCTCATACATCTCGGGATCCTCTTCGAACATCTCGGGATCCTCCTCATACATCTCGGGATCCTCCTCATACATCTCGGGATCCTCCTCAGAGTCCCCCAGATCCTCCGAAAACTCATGATGAAGAAGTTGCCTACATAATTCCGTATATGAGATACGACATCCATGCGGTCCCCAGATCTGATAAGCAACTTCTCTCGCACGATTGGGCAATGAATGAAGCAGAGCTCCAATCCTATAGTCATCCATGATTGGAAACCCTTCCTGCTCAAGTTTCCAGAATAGCCGGTCCAATTTCCCCATGTTGCCTTGGATCCCAAGGATCGGACTATACTCCACCCCTTCTATTTGCTCCATCAACTCATGACTCCGCCCATGGTAACGACTCGTGGTGCCGATCTCATGGAACATCTGGAATTGAAAAAAAAAACGACACAGTCAGTACAAAATTGACAAAACCAGTACAAAACTAGTTTTTTTTTTCAATTCGCAAATATATATAGAGAAAGGCACACAAGATAAAATCAGTGTCCTTTACCTTAATAGTTACAAAAATAATTTTTTTTTCTATCTCTACCCGCATATCCAATTCTAAAGTATTTGATTCATAAAAGGAGATAAAATACCGTTCATAGTTACATATCCTAAAGTACTTTTCATCATAAACATCGTTCATACTTGCATGTTCTAGAATCATAGGTATCATCCATACTTGCATATTCTAGAGTCATAAGAGAACATAAGGTATGCATAGAGGTACTTACTTGGAAGTTGCAGGAAAGAGGCTTGATGTGTGTGTAGTGAGATGGCAACTGCTCTGATACCAACCTGTAACGCCCGCTTTTTTTTTCTCTCATAAAGCGGCGTTACGTTAACATACATAGGGGCATGTGGACATTGTAATGCAGCAGAATAATTTAAACTTACACACACATGCACCTAACTAGCCTTTCTAACATAGTGACATAGAAACTTGGCATATTAACATCATGTCATAAGATCACATAAGTCATCCATTAAGCACATAAGTAGCAAGTGTAAATTGTTCTTGACAACACCAACCTAGGTTTAGCATAAAACTTGTGGGTATATCTTTCATTGGCCAAGTCACTACCACACACACACATTCTTGCCCCTCCTGCCGCTTCCTTATTGTCCTCTTGCTTGATCTGCGGTATGAGGAAAATAAGACTATAAGCACATATGCTTAGTAAGACCCTTTCCTACTCACTAAAACCATTCATCACATAAACATATGCACACAAAACATTAGCATAACTTGGTTCTTAGCATAAATCGTAAGCATATAAAATCACTCAGTATGACATAGTTCCTAGCATAAAACATGAGCATAAATATAAACATAAAACATACTTAGCATGACATGATACTTGGCATAAATATAAGCATAATTATTCTTAACATGGCGGGATACATGGTATAAACGTAAACACAAAATATGCTTATCATGACATGATACATGACATAAATATAAACATAGAACCTACTTAGCATGGCATGATATATGGCATAGAGATAAACATGAGGCATAAGCATAAAACATTTTCTGTCATGGCATAATTTTTAACATAAATTCTAAGCATAAAACCTTTTCTATCATGACATAATTCTTCACATCAAACATAAGCATAACATATTTTCCCTCATGGCATAACGCATAACATGAATGAATGCATGAGTCAAATGCATATATATAAGGATGCTTAATTTTAAATTCATACTTTTAATACTTAAACATAATCATAACATCATTGGGGTCCCCGGCTTGTACCACATACATACATCATGTGTGTGCATCCCTAAGTAAATACGAGGTAGCTAGTCTCGACCTACTAGGGTAAGGACAGCTACGGTAGTCCCAGAACCGTGGACAGCATAGTCGGTAGTCAAGAACCCGGGCATTCTTAAGGTGCCCATCCCTTGGACCCATACTTCGGTCAGGTACAAGCTCATTCATAAAGTAAAATAACTTCACATGCTTCATCATTCATAGGACATTCATAGCATATTCAATCATGACATAACCTTATTACATGAAGCATGACATAAAGCATACTTGACCTTTCATCGTTCATACTTAATGCATGGCATCATCATGCCTTAATGGCATAAGCATTATCTTCATTCATAAAACATGCCATGCTTACATAAAACATCATTCTTGTTCATTGTGCTTGCATAATCATGATACATAAGGTAACCATTGCATTGCATACATAAGCAGAGTATCTACCACAAGCATACATGGGTAGGACTCCTATAAACATGCTACGTGCTATCTAAGTGCATGGAATAAAACATAAGACATTCATGAACAAACCCTACTAAGCATGACATCTAACATAACATACCAAACATGAACATAACACTTAAGGTTAGGGTTATATGTAATATAATTTCTACCACATGCTTGAACCTATATATGTATACATCATAATAAGCCATAAACAATCATTCTTGAAACCCTAACTCCACCTAAACCCCAATCAAGTTGCTTGGCCGAAACTTGTAAGTAAGAGGTTCTATCATTCATGTGACACATAAGATAGCATAAGGAAAAGGAAAGACCATACATTACCTATAAGGCCATAGGAAGCTATTAGGGCTCATGATTAGGGTTAACCCTAACTCCTAGCCCTACTTCTTGGGGTTGGCCGAAACTTGCAAAGGCCATGGGTACATGGAAAAATTCATAAAATTTCCAATTAATCATCTAACACCATCCATATTATACCATAGGAGCCATTGGAACCCATACATGAAGTAAACCCTAATTCCTTGCCCCAAAACCCATCTTGGCCGAAACTTGTAGGGTTACAAGGCCATGTGAAAATTCACATAAATCACCCTCAACCTCCCTTGTATCATGAGGATATACAAGATACATACTTGAAGGGTTAGATCCAACCCTAACTATGGAATCATGGTGGTGGCCGAAACCCTAGAGGGCCTTAGGGTACTCCAAAAATTCTTCAAATCCTATTTTATTCTTTATTCCTCATGAGAAAATATTAGAAAGCATGAGTGAGATTTTTAACATCATTTTTGAACCCAAAAGCATGGTGGCCGAAAGTTATAGGGCCAAATTCATGGTTTTTCTCAACATAAAACTCAAGCGAAACTTCATATTATGATAAACATCAAGGAGAACTATCATACCACAGGTGAGGGAGTCTTACTTGGGTTATCTTGATTTTTCACCTTGAATATAGAGAAACCGAAAGAACTTCTTTGACCTTAGGCTACCCCTAGCCCTTGTAGCCTTGTGGAAAACCCTTAGATCTTGAAGATGAGGCCTTCTTGTGGAGATTTTCCAAAGGGAAAATCCCCTTGTGGGTTTCGGCTAGAAGGAGGGAGGAGGAGGAAGAGGAGTGGACTTGGTGGAAGAAGGAAGAAAAGTAACTCCCATGCCACCTCTCTCATTTCCTTTATACCACATTAAGGAGGGCAAGTGAAGAGTCATGGTGTCTCTTCCCTTGATGACTCTTCATTTTCCCTAAGCCTTAACAAAAATCTACTTCATCCTCTACTAGCACTCCCTTGCTAGGTGAATTGGTTAGTACATGCATGGTGGTACACTACGTCCAAGGTTTAATCGTTGGTGCATGCATTTTATTTTTACTTCATTTTATTTTTTCTTTCTTTCTTTTAATTTCAAAAATTCCCCTAAGACTCACCCATAATTATGCTAATATTCCTAATTAAAACCCATCTATATTTATATTAAATTCTACCTAAAATCCACTAATAACCGTGGTACTAGAAAAGCCCATATAAGGCCCATTAGTACTTAGCTTCTCAATTTACATGGGAAAATCATGGATAACTAGGCTAAAATTCGTACTAGTATCTCTAGCTTCCTCAACCACCATCTAGACATGATCAATATTTTAAAGAAAATATTGACAGAATTTTCCGGGTCGTTACAATCCCCCATACCTCGTGAAGTTCGTCCTCGAACTTAGAATAGCTCCGGGTACTTGCGTCTCATCTCCTCATCGCGTTCCTAGGTAGCTTCCTCGAACCGTTGACTTTGCCATAGGACCTTGACTAAAGGCACCTCTTTGTTCCTGTGCTTCTTGACTTCCCAATCCAAGATCTGGATAGGTCGGCTTTCAAAACATACATCCTCCTGAACTTGTACCGTCTGTGGCTCAATCACTTGATCTGCGTTTATGATACACTTCTTGAGCATCGACACATGGAACACGTTATGGATAGCCAACATCTCTTGAGGCAGCTCTAGTTTATATGCCACCTTGCCAACTCTTTTCAGAATCGGGTACGGCCCCACATAACGCGGACTTAGTGTTCCTTTCTTCCCAAATCTCGTTACCCCTTTCATAGGAGCCACCTTGAGGAATACCAAATCTCCAACCTCAAATTCCAGTGGCCTACGCCGAACATCCGCATAATTCTTCTGCCGGCTCTGAGTAGCGTCAATCCATTGTCGAATATTCTGTATAGCTCTGGTGGTGTCGTCGGAGGTAGTTGGGTCAAAGAACTCCCAAGTATCCTGTGGTCGTACCACACCACTCCCAAAGAAGGGACCGATCAGAGTCCTTTCAATCTGGTGTATGGAGCAGAAGTGGTGATTCCTGTGGAGATAGGCGATGAGTCAATCTAGCGACAATACTACAACAAAGAAGATAATGATCAAGAACGACTAATCAACTTGAACCTGGTAACAGAAGTCTGAAACAAAGCAACTACCCGACTAGTTGCATATCGACAGCGTATGCAGCAAGTGTACAATCGCCGAGTGATCACTCGGACTTTTCAAGTCAGGGATAAGGTCTGGAAAAGAATCAAGCCAGTCGGCGACCCCGGAAAGCTCGAGCCTCAATGGATTGGACCTTACATTGTTGGCAAAAAGCTCACCAGAGGTAGCTATTATCTACAAGACGCTGAAGGCAAAAGCTTGGAGAGGTCATGACATGCAAATCACCTCCAGCCGTATTGTACTCAGTGAGTCATGTGAGCAATACATGTATTTGTATGCGTATTTGTACTTATTTGTAGTTTGAATAATTAATGAAACAAAGGAAATGTCTCATCAAGACCCAATGCAAGAACTCAAAGACCCTACCATCTCGTGGTGCCGAGGATGCTCGAGATGAGTAGACTTGGGTGTGGTGTTGAGGATGCTCGGTCAGGAGCAGACGAAGATCATACCATCTCGTGGTGCCGAGGATGCCCGAGATGAATAGACTTGGCTGTGGTGCTGAGGATGCCCAGCCAGGAGTAGCCGAAGACCCTACCATCTCGTGCTACCGAGGATGCCCAAGATGAGTAGACCTGGCAGTGGTGCCGAGGATGCCCGGCCAGGAGCAGGCAAAGATCATACTATCTCGTGGTACCGAGGATGTCCGAGATGAGTAGACCTGGTCGTGGTGCCAAGGATGCCCGACCAAGAGTAGCCAAAGACCCTACCATCTTGTGGTGCCGAGATGAGAAGGCCTAGTCGTGGTGCCGAGGATGCCCGACCAGGAGCAGGCGAAGATCATACCATCTCGTGGTGCTGAGGATGCTCAAGATGAGTAGACCTGGTCATGGTGCCGAGGATGCCCGACCAGGAGTAGCCGAAGACCCTACCATCACGTGGTGCCGAGGATGCCTGGCCAGGAGCAGGTGAAGATTATACCATCTCATGGTGCTGAGGATGCCCGAGATGAGTAGACCTAGTCATGGTGCCGAGGATGCCCAGCCAAAAGTAGCCTAAGACCCTACCATCTCATGGTGCCGAGGATGCCCGAGATGAGTAGACATGGTCGTGGTGCTGAGGTTGCCCGGCTAGGAGTAGCCTAAGACCCTACCATCTCGTTATGTCGAGGATGCCTGAGATGAGTAGACCTGGTCGAGGTGTCGAAGATGTCCAGTCGGGAGCAGCCGAAGACCCTACCATCTCGTGGTGCCGAGGATGCCCGAGATGAGTAGACAGGTATGATACTGAGGAAGCACAGCCGGGAGCAGTCCGGACCTATACCATCTTGAGGTGCTGACGATGCCCAAGATCTATAATCCTAGCCAAGGTGTTAAAGAGGCTGAGTCCTATCCTTGCTAGCATAGGAAAATAACAACCCATTAAGTCCTTGTCTCCTCCTCAATTATAGACTTCGCGAGTAAAGGGATCTATACGAGAAAGGGGGCGAAGAGCAATACACAACATACGGACAATGCGTGAGATAGGATACATGAAGCAGAAGACAAATATAGATATGGAAGCAGAAGATAAATAAATTTCATTCAGAATCGGAGATTACATTTGAAGTACATTCAAAAAGCAGAAGACAAATATAGATATGGAAGCAGAAGATAAATATATTTCATTTAGAATCAGAGATTACATTTGATGTACAGTCAAGAAGGTACAGAAGACAAAGAGAAAGTGGTACAAAAGACAAAATTAGTTCATTCTGAATTGGAGATTACATTTGAAGTACAATCAAGAAGGTATAGAAGACAAAGAGAAAGTGGTACAGAAGACAAAAATGATTCATTTAGAATCAGATATTACATTTAAAGTACATTCTAAAGTAAAAAATAAAATAGAAAATAGAAAAGAATAAAAATAACACACAAATTTGGGTAGGTCCCTATAGCTCTTTGTCCTTCGCTGAAAGATCCTCCCAAATCTAGTCGACGTTGAGAAAACTCAGATCAATGTCAGGTTTCAGCACTTTGGCTCTCTGAAGTTTTGGACGACCCCATTAAAGCCCTATTTTAGACGCTTCAGGACCTGACCAGCCAAAATATCGCCAAACTCCTCGGACTGGAGGAACTTAGCCTTGAATGCGGCCTCCGCATCTACCTGTTGGGACTCTTCGTCGATCTTATATTTCTGCAGTTCTTCTAAGGCTTCATCTGAAGCAGTCTTCAGCCTGATCACCTCAAAGGACATCTGATCCTGGGTTGCCAGTGCCTCCTTGAGCCGCTCTGAGATGGTCGAGAGATGCGAGTGGTTTGGCCTAGGTCCTCCTGTAGGTCGGATACATGAGCAGCAACGGCTTCTATCACGATCTCTTTTTCTGCCAGCTGATTTGTCTGCTCTTGAATCCGTGTAAAATACGACAATTCAAAAATTCAGACCAAAAAATTTTTTCAGGATTTTTCCGGATAGAGTCTAGGTTTTCCGGTCCAACGGGAGGAGCCCAAGGGGGCTTTATTGTAAAAACTTAAACTTATCAAGGGTTTACAGGTAAATTATTAAATTACGAAAGGGTAAGTAATCTAACCCTAGAGATTTATGGAGGTGGATTAAAATATAGTGGAGGGCTAACTAGATAAAAATCTTTACCCTAAAGGTAGAGTGGAATTTCAGAAAATTGAGGGATCTTTTTGCAAAAGATCCACCCTTTTTTTTTATAACTTGGCTTCTCCCTTTTGCTTCTCGCGTGCCCTAGCCACATAGACACATCGACACCCGATGCCTGCCCAAGCTGCAGCCGACCTCTTCTTCCGTTTTCCTTCGTTCGCGTACCCTAGCTGCAGCCAAACGCCGACGTTCTTCTCCCTTTCCTCCTCTCAATCGAGCCTTCGTCTCCCATCATCTCGAGCAGCATCGGCGACGAGACCTAGGCTCGGGCGATCGGAGCTCTGGGTAGATCTTCCCCTACAATCCTGGAGTTGTGCCGGTGGCAGGGTTCTCTGGGAGCGACAATCCTCGCAACGACATCATTGTTAGCTATGGGATCTTGCCGGTGACCACAACTATTGGTGTTCCAGGGAGCTAGGGATTTCATTCCACACGACATAGGATCAAGGTAAGAAATCTTTGTTGTGTGAGGTATGTTAGGTTCGATTCTGAGTTTCTCTGGATTTGGATCTGCGTTTCAATTGGGAATCTGAGGGATTGAGCACTGATCGGTTTTTGGGATAAGATCTTGAAGTTTGATTTCATTCCTAATCTATGTTAGAATTAAGCATAATAGATTAAGATCTGTAAATTTAGTTCTTGGTGTAATTTCAGTTTTGGAATGCTAGCTTGGATTATTGTTGGATATCACAGGTTGAATCGTAGCTTTGGATAGGAAATTGATTGTGGTTCAGATTTGGGTGGGATTGCTCTGTCTGAAACTAGAATTCAATTCTGTACATGATCTGTGTTTGGATGGTTACGTTTTAGATATTGGATTCTTGTTGTTCTGGGGTAAGCTTTGATTGTTGTTTTCCTTCTTGCCCATGAGTAAATTCCTGTGTTCTTGTTGCTGGGAGCACTGTTCTATGCCATGGGGGATATAATTCCAATCATAGTTCGTTTCGGATTTGTGGCTTACAGACCTATTGGATTTGCTCAGTTTTAGATCTGTTCGGATTTAAATTTTCAATAGCAATTTAGTTTGTGCATGCTGTTAGTGTTGCTCGGTTATGGATGAGCATGTGCTATGGGTGTGTGATTTGGTTCCTTGACTTGGTGATGGTTTATTACTCGATTTCTTCATGGGTTCTCTGTAGATTTATAGTTGGATGAGCTGAGGTGATTTTTTTTTATCAGCGAAGTACTTTCGATGATGTTAGATTGTTGATGAGGGTTTTATTGGATGAAGGGTTAGTTTAAGTAAGGATTTAACTTAATTAGCATTAACCTAATTAACTTCCAATAGTTAAGTTTAAAAATTGGAAGTTAATCATTATGATTAGGATGATCCTAGTTAGGTTGTGTTATACTTAGTTATTTGGCATTCGTATAAGTAGCTAAGTTATATTTTTGACACAGGATACTTATTTGGTTTCGGACTCCTGGACGGGGGTTCTCTTCTACTGACACGGACTTCGCAATTGGAGGCGGGTACCCTTTGACTTATCTTTTAGATATTGTCATATTGCTATGCATTGTCTGTTATAGATAGCAGTAAGTTTATACGCTATCCTGAGTTATTATGCCTGTTCTGGATACTTATTAGTTATCCCTGAGTTATTATGCCTGTCCTGGATACTTGTTAGTTATCCCTGAGTTATTATGCCTGTTCTGGATACTTATTAGTTATCCCTGAGTTATTATGCCTGTTCTGGATACTTGTTAGTTATCCCTGAGTTATTATGCCTGTTCTGGATACTCGTTAGTTATCCCTGAGTTATTATGCTTGTTCTAGATATTTGTTGGTTATCCCTGAGTTATTATGCTGTTAGTTCCATACAGTCTCAGGTATTGTCATATCTATATGTATGCTTAGATATCGTGAGGTATCTCTTGCGTTTGACATTGAGAGATCTGTAGTTTCCGGCCAGTATACCTTGTAGGTGTTGGGACCGGGTGCATGTCGACAAGGATACGAGTTCGTAAAATTTAAAATTTTTACGTGCAGCGGAAGAATTTGCATAAAATAATTTCCTAAATTATTTTAACTTCGTATTTAGCATGCAACCTTATGGTGTGTTGACATAATCATAAAATAAAACTTTGCGGAAAAGTAAACTAATTTACTTTGTACCTTTCGTAACTCGAAGAAAAGGGACGAGATCCAACCGTAGCGTCCCTTGGAAGCTTCGCCTCTATTCGCGTCCACGCCGAGTTGTCTTCGGGATGACTTCACAAAGTCACGAGTTTTGTGCCGACGAGAACTACTAGATTCTCGGAAGGCACAACTTGAAAGATCAAGAGAAGAGTTAGAAACTAACCAACAAGAAGTAACGGAATCGAATTCCGAGAGGAGAGGAGTCGCTATCCGCTTCTTCTTCTTCTTGTTCGGGTTCTTCTTCTTCTAGTGGCTCACGGCAACACCTCCTTGGTGTTGTGATTGGGCGCCGGCCCTAGAGGAACTAGGGTGCGCCGGCCCTAAGGAAAGAAGAAGAGAAGGAGGAGAGAAGAGAAGAGAGAGAGAGAGAGAGAATAATTAATCTCTTAATTACTCAATTAGAATTAAGGGCTAGCCTTTGGTTCCTTTATATAGTAGCAACTCCTTTGCTAAGTCTCCCTCTAAACCGAATTAACGGAATTAGTTATAAGAAATTTATTTTATAAATTTTCTTATTGCTTATTCCTTTTAAGTCTAGTCTTATTATAAACAATTTATAATAAAACATATTAGTTATCATAAGAGATTTATCCTATAAATTCTCTTATGAATTTTATTATAACTAACTTTATAATAAAACTAATTATTTATCATAAGAAATTTATCCTATAAATTCATATGAATTAATTCCGTTTAAACCAAGTCTTTATTATAAACTAATTTATAATAAAAACTAATTCTTCTTCTCTTTAAATTATGGAATAAATTTTATAAGAAATTTATAAACTTTCTTATTATGGATAAATCAATTCATAATTGATTTTATAAAATTAAAATGAACCAACTCATGGATTATTTTAATCTTCCATAAAAGAATAAACTTCTATAAATTTTATTTATATAAATTTCTTTATACAAATTTATTTATCCATAATTTATAAAATAAATCGCGCTATATTTATTTTATTAATTAAACCAATTAAATTGGTTTTCTCCTTTTATTTGGCCGGCCACCAAAGAGGGGTTAACACCCTCTTTGGTCGGCCAAACCCAACCCGGACCGTCGCGAATTAAACTCATTTAATTCGCCCAAAAAAGCCTTCAAAAGACTTAGCCATTTTTAGCTTCTAATGCGCCTCTGACTAACTCAGATTCGACTTATTTCTCTTGATCGGAAAATCTAATTTTCAACTCATTTTAAATCCCTCGGATTACTCGTAGTGCGTGTGACTAAATAGGCTTTCGATTTATGTTGGCCGTCTATAATTAACTAATTATAGAACGATCATGAGTGGCACTTAGTAGTACATCATGATCCCCAATTAATCGAAAGATCAACGGTTTGACCTCAGAAGAAATTATTCTGAAACCCTTCAGCAGCTCTAATGAATCGTGCCCCATTCCCTTCACCACCTTATACCCACTTGGTTCAGGACACGGTCAATAGTGTCAGTCCCCACTAGGCTGACTACGTCACGCCTAGCCCAAGTAATGTCTTACTCGTCCTTTGGATTTCTAATTACTCTCATGTATTTTAGAGACTCTCACTCTAAACATGATATGCTCTGGCCAGAGGCTTTGAGTAACAATCCGACGATAGGCCTGGGTATATATCTCCTCGCAAGGAGTGGTGAATCCTTTGTAGGCTGTTCAAACATCTTCGGGCACTTCGGCTTATACCCGATCATCCTGGGTCCACACCTCCTTGGAGATGCTTGCTTAAGATGTCAAAGTATAAGTCTCCATGACCAAGATGACTTGAACACCGCAAGACAAAGGAACATCGCACTTAAGCCACAGTAAGATCTTCATTGACATATCTACATGTAGATTCCCATATGAAGTCTTACAGCTAGTCACTCCAATGAACTAGTTCCCTTAACTAGCATCCATGTTTATCTCCGGACATCCCAATGTCACCAGCCAGTGAGAATCAACTGATTAGAGAATAACCCATGCTAGTCTCAACAGTATTGATAGTGTCCATTTTTATCAATTCATCGACTAGGGATATTTTCAATACTTCACATTTGCGCATTTAGAGATAATCACTAGTTGTGATCTCATCACAAATTCTCTTATGCTGTGAGTTGTATTGCGGACATTCAGTAGATGAGTTTAAGATCCCAATCAAATACACAAGCATGTATACTCAAATAGTGAATTATCATTTATTAATATAAATGTTTTACAATCATATGGCGATTGCCTTAGGACACTTCTCTCATATCACTAACAAACTCCCACTTGGCCTAATGCCAATCGCTACGGTATCCAATACCACAGGCTCTAACATGACCCTCAAACTTGCTTTGAGGCAAGGCCTTAGTTAAAGGATCCGCTATATTCCTTTCAGTGGGAACTCTCTCAATTTGTATGTCATTCCTACTTATAATCTCTCTGATCAGATGATAGCGGCGAAGCACGTGTTTGGATCGCTGATGAGACCTTGGTTCCTTTGCTTGTGCAATAGCTCCATTGTTGTCGCAGTAAACCGGCACTGCATCATCAATGGTTGGAACCACGCCAAGTTCGGAGACGAACTTCTTGATCCAGACTGCTTCCTTTGCTGCTTCCGAAGCTGCGATATATTCCGCTTCCGTGGTGGAATCCGCTATGGTGTCTTGTTTGGAACTTTTCCAACTCACTGCGCCTCCATTCAAAGTAAATACGTATCCAGACTGTGATTTGGAGTCATCCTTATCTGTCTGGAAACTGGCATCTGTATACCCACGTATTACCATATCTCCTTCTCCATATATTAGGAACACATCCTTAGTTCTTCTTAAGTACTTAAGGATTGTCTTAACAGCCGCCCAGTGATCCATTCCTGGATCCGACTGGTATCTGCTTGTGACGCTCAAAGCATATGATACATCAGGCCTAGTACATAACATAGCATACATGATAGATCCTATCACGGATGCATAGGGAATCTTATTCATGCAAATCCTCTCGTCTTCTGTGCGCGGACACATAGACATTGAAAGGTTGATCCCATGCCTAATGGGAAGGTAACCTTTCTTGGATTCCGACATGCTAAACCTTTTTAGCACTCGGTCTATATATGTAGACTGGGAAAGACCAAACAACCGTTTTGATCTATCTCTATAGATTCTAATCCCAAGGATATAGGTTGCTTCTCCCAGGTCTTTCATGGAGAAAGTTTTGGATAACCAAATTTTAACTGTCTGTAAGACTGAAATATCGTTTCCTATAAGTAAGATGTCGTCGACATATAATACTAGGAATACGACTGCACTCCCACTAACCTTCTTGTACACACAAGGTTCGTCAGGATTTTGTGAGAAATCAAACTTTTTGATTGTCTCATCAAAACGGATGTTCCAGCTCCTAGATGCTTGCTTCAGTCCATATATGGATCGTCGAAGCTTGCATACCTTGGTTTTATCAACCGATGTGAAACCTTCAGGCTGTATCATGTATACGTCCTCAAGCAGGTTTCCGTTAAGGAAAGCTGTTTTCACATCCATTTGCCAATCTCATAATCATAATGAGCTGCTATGGCTAGGAGCATCCGAATGGATTTAAGCATAGCTACTGGCGAATAGGTTTCGTCATAATCAATTCCTTGTTTCTGACGATATCCTTTTGCCACTAATCTAGCCTTAAAGGTAACAACATTACCTTCCATGTCGGTTTTCTTCTTGAAAACCCACTTGCACCCTATGGGTTTAATCCCTTCAGGTGGGTTAACCAAGTCCCATACTTGATTTTCGTACATGGAATCCATTTCCGACTTCATGGCTTCAAGCCATTTGTCCCTTTCTGAACTTTTCAGAACATCTTCATAACTGATAGGTTCGTCATCGCCAATGAGCAACACGTCGTTCGATTCACTTACGAGAAATCCGTATCTCTCTGGAATGTTGCGTGTCCTATCAGACCTACGAAGAGGTGGTGTAGTTTTAGGTTCAACTGATAGCTCATCATTATGAATTATCGGTTGTGGGCCTAGACTCGGTGTCTCTGTAATGTCTATTGGAGTTTCTTGAACTTCATCAAGTTCAATGCCACTCCCACTGTTTTCTTGTAAAAGAAATTCTTTTTCTAGAAATACAGCATGCCTTGAAACAAACACCTTTTGTTCCAAGGGATGATAGAATTGGTAACCCTTCGTTTCCTTAGGGTATCCAATAAATAGACATTTATCAGACTTAGCATCCAATTTGTCTGATACAACCCGCTTCACATAAGCAGGACAACCCCATATCTTAAGGTGAGTTAAGTGAGGTTTCTTACTATTCCAAATCTCATATGGAGTAGTAGAGACTACCTTGGTCGGGACTCTGTTTAATAAATAAACAGCTGTCTTAAGTGCATAACCCCAAAAGGATTTTGGAAGAGTTGCATGATTCATCATCGACCTAACCATGTCCATCAAGGTTCGGTTTCGCCTCTCAGATACACCATTATGCTGTGGTGTATATGGCGGAGTCCATTGGGATAATATCCCATTGTCCCTTAGATAATCTTGAAACTCTTGACTTAAGTATTCACCACCCCGATCGGATCGAAGTATTTTAATACTTTTGCCAAGCTGTTTCTCTACTTCATTTCTGAACTCTTTGAATTTCTCAAAGGCTTCAGATTTGTGTTTCATCAAGAACACGTACCCGAATCGTGAGTGATCATCGATAAAGGTGATGAAGTAGCTATAGCCTCCTTGTGCAAGAGTTGACATTGGTCCACATACATCAGTATGTATTAGACCAAGCAATTCTCCCACTAGATTACCTTTTCCGGTAAAGGGTAATTTGGTCATCTTGCCCTTTAAGCATGATTCGCATGTATCAAATGAATCGGGTTCAAATGATTCCAAAATTCCACATCGGTGCAATTCGGTCATGCGTTTCTTACTTACATGGCCAAGACGGCAATGCCAAGTGTAGGAGTCTATTCGATTATCTATTCGAGCACGTTTGTTGCTAACTTCGATATTGAAAACGTCACTGGATAAATCTAACGTGTAGATGTCATTGCACAAAGTTCCATTCCCATAAAGAACGTCATTTAAAGTTATGTAACAACAATTGTTACTAAAAGTTAAATGATAACCCTTTTCATTCAAACATGAAATAGATACAATGTTCTTTATTAACGAAGGAACGAAATAACAATTATCCAATTCTAAGATGCGTCCAGTCGGGAGCTTTAGCAAATATGTTCCGATGGCAACAGCAGCAATCCTTGCTCCATTTCCAACTCGCAAATCCGCTTCTCCTTGACGAGTCTTCTTCTATTCCTTAGCCCCTGTATTGTCATTACATATATGTGAGCTACACCCAGTATCAAGTACCCAGGTATTTGAGGAAATAGAGTGACATTCAATAACGAAGATACCTGAAGAGGATGGGGCATCGGATGCCTCTTCTTCAAGGACTCAAGATAAACCTTGCAATTTTTTCGCCAGTGACCCTCCTTGCCACAATGATGGCAAGTGCCTTTTGGTTTCTTTTCAGTCTTTTTAGCCTTTTTCTTCTTTCCCTTATTCTGTTCTTTGGCCTTCCTCTTAGAACCTTTCTTCGAGGAACCAACTAACAGAACTGCCTTTTGTTCCTGCTTTACAGAAGGCTCT